>VXBA01001023.1:1347-50324 GCA_013399895.1 Serilophus lunatus | reverse complement strand
CCGGGCGCCCACCCGTGACTGCACCAGCCCGTGCACCTGGACACCGACACACCTATCACTGCACCAGCCAATGCACCCATGCAACCCCTGCACACACCAGCTTGTATACCCACTCATACACCCATGTATCCCCCACCCATTCCCACACCAGCCAAGACAACCCACCCGCACACCCGTGCATGCACCAACCAATGCACCCGTGCGCACGGCCACTGATACACCCATGCGTGCACCGGCCCCTTCTCCCACACGTCAAGCCACCCACATCCAATTTACGCACCCCTCCACTAACATCCACCCACCCGTCTGCCAGTCCATGCTCCTGTCCACATCCATCCATCTACACCCCAACTCTGCAACCATCCACCCACATGCCCCTACACCCACCCACCCACTTCCTTCTGCATGTGGACCTCAGGCATTATATACATGCATATATATGTATCTATTTTATAAAAACAACTGTGTTGACATGTTTCGTTACCCATAACTCCCTCTGAGCGATGGCCCACTGCTAAGGGACAAATCTGGTTAAGGCAAGTGATGGAAGGAAGCAATCAGAAGAGTACAACAGCCAAACCCCGTGTATCCCATCTAATTTTGTTGTATTACTGGTGGCAATCTGTGACTGCCTCTGAAAGCTGCCCTAAGCCTACGTTTTTATATAATGTTCCATAAGAAAGATTAAGATTGGTACGTATCAGTCCTTCCACATGCTAAATCCAGAGGGAGGTGATGGTGTGTGTTCATGGATGATCATAAACCATCCCTGTCAGGAAACACAGACAGCAAAGTGCTTTTCAGAGGCACCTACAGCAGAAGCTCCCCAGGAAGAAAAGACCCAAAGTCGACTTGATTGATAGAGCCCTGCATGGGAGAGGAGTGATTTTGTACTTAATGATGTTGAATTACACATCATTTCCAGTTTCTTTGATGCCTGTTTGCATTAACACTCAGTCTGTATGGCAGGAGCAGAGAAGATATGACAGGAACAGCTTGAAGATAAAGGTCTGTGCTGGAGCTGAGTGGGGCAGCTGTGCTGGAATGGGCAGAGGGAGGTGCAGAGGCTGAGGCTCTTGTGGCACTCAGCTGCTCACCCAAAGTCTAAACAGATTCATGTACATACGAAAAACCCTAGATTAACAATAACAAGAACCACCAGAAATGTGCTCTTCCTTTACCCATAATGTTTACTTGTACCTTCTCTTCTTTACGTTCCACTCAATCACTGCTCTACCCAACAGTGTGAGATGAAATGAGCTCCCTGTGCTCTTCACAGCATGTGATGTTTGCTGGGATGGCAAAGCACCTGCTGTGGCCTCAAAATGTGCCCGTGGGCAGCGCCAGCACAAGAAGGGGGCAATGTCCTTGCTGGGAAGGAGACGGGGCACAGACAAACACAGTACAAAATACAGCAGGAAGCTATTTAGAAGCCATGGACCATAATTTTGACCCCCTACATGTGAAATTCAGAGGCAGGCTGGTTAGGGAGCCTGAGTGGGTGCCACTGTTAAAGTCATTCTGTTGCTCCTGGATTCCATCGGGTTGCAGCCAAAAGCATCATTTGAAATCAGCAGCCTCTGGAGGACATTTAGGCCTCAGGCAAAAAAAAACCCAAACAAAACAACTCCCTGAAGAAAACCCAAGCCTGCCTAAAACTTTAAGAAAACAAACCACCACAACAACTTGGGTTTAAACCTCACCACAAAACTGAAGCCTTCCTCTGGTTCATCAGACCAGAAATAACGTGGGCAGCAAAGGTTTCCCTGCTCTGAGTCAGCATGAGCGATGTGTGCCTGTAATGCAAGGTGTTGCATGTCACATCTTGGCATGGTGCATATGGCTTCTGGCAGGAGAACAAAAAGAAATAAAGCCTTTGCTGTTTTGTCTTTAGTCTCAAGTGTGATTTGGAGGAAACCGTCTCAGTGAATTGGCAAATGGCTGTGAAACTGCAGCGCTGGGAGAGAGGCACTGCACCATTGCCAGACCATGAGGGAGGGAGGGAGGGAGAAATAACCTCCCCGTGTTCCGTGGGGTGCAGGGAGAAGGGTTCAGTAATGTGAACCTGACAAGATTCACACCGAGCATCCATCAGCGGAGGAAAATCCCATCCTGTGTATTCCCAGAGAGCCCTGGCCCCTTTGTCCTCGTGGCTGAAGCCAAGAAAATAGGTTTCTAGCTTGGACATTAGTTTCTTCACTGAAGGCAGCTTAACTGCCTGAAGGAAGAACTTGACTGTTTAATTCCTCCAATCTGAAAAATAGATGTTATGTATGTACAGATGGACCCCAAAGCTTTTCAAAAAAAAGGTTCGCTTTGCTTTTGGCTTGTTCTTACACACCATGCTATGAATCAGAAAGATTCAACTCATTGCAGCTGCCCTGAGCTAAAGTTGATGCAAATAAAGGTGGATAAAAAAGCAAAACGTCAGAGGATTATAATTTTTTTAAAACTTATTATCGTTATATGCTTAAAATTTGCTAATTTTCACTTAAAAACTGAACTGGTGACACAAAACATTAGGACATCAATTTCATTGTAATATTATAATAAATAGAAATAAACCCCTACAAATTTTAGATCAAGTCAAGCCACTGCAGTGGCTGAAGTATTTGCTGAACCAGCTGGATTGGAAGGTTTTTGAGACTCTAAATCCATTACCTACAGTCCTGTTTTTCAGGATCCACAGAAAGATGACCTTTCCTTCAGTTCATTCAAATTTGAGAAAACCATCAAGGATTGGAACCAAAGAAGGAACAGGTGATTGCACTTTCCCCCATATGAGTCTTTACAAGGATTTGGTAATTAGAAACAGCCCAGCCTGCTGTCAAGGGGTATTATTTCCTGTGTTCAAAATGTCCATTTCAAATGCAGAATAAGTTTGGATAACTGTATTCTTCCCCTTACCAGGCCTGTCCATCATATTTAAGATTAGCATGTGATTTAAATTAGAGCACAGTAAGTAATGTATGTTACTTACTCTGTAGTGCAACCTCAACACAAATTAACATTAAAATTAGTCATGTAGTAAAGGCATCAGTCATCAGTTTGGCACATAAAGTGAAAATTGTTAAGTAACTTTAGAATTGATATGCAGATTCTTAAATAAATATGGTAATAGCATATCCTGATCATAAGTGAGAAAAGAGTACTAGGCTCTGGTGAGGAAGTATCAGTTGTTCCTTGGGAAAATAATTAAAAACTACAAATAGAGAACAAGATTAATTTAAATATTCAATTTTGTGTTTCCTGTTAGCTGATTTAAATCATGATGGAAATTGTTGATTAAAGCCCCTCATTTAAATCAGTGCCCCTTAATGAAGCCTATGAACATAAGCTCATAATAGTAATAAAAGACTCTTCAGAGAAGAAATAGCTTTCACAAGAATACTTCCCAGGCTGGGAGAACATCATCTGTCCCTTGCAAAAAGAAATACATCTCACAGCCAAGCAATTCTTCTCTTAACCCTGTAAAAATGGCAGGGGTAGGGCAATAAGTCATAGGGTATTCACAGCCACATTATGTAAGTACAACTGAACAGGAGATCCTGTTCCCTAACCCTTGGAGAGGATGATGAAGTATTGCTGGAATAATTAAAAAGACAGGTTTGAATGCCCTAAATAATGCAGACAAATGCCCTGTCCAGCTTTATGATGGCCAGCAACCTTTTAAGGGCTGTGAGCTGCTGCACAGAGGGGATGGCTGGGGGATGCTGGGTGGAGTGGGACTGTGCCAGCCCAGTGCAGCCCCTGGCCTCTTTCCCAAATGCTGTCTAAGGGCCACATCTCTGGTACCACAGCAGTTATGAGACTACACCTCAAATCTCCTCTAAATTTAAGATGCCTTTGCTTTTTTTGTCAGTCAAAGTCCAAGCATGAAAGCATTCATGAAGAATTTATAGAAAATGTATAAAACTGCATTTCACTGAGGGTTGTTTGTGTATAATCAGTCCATACAGGTATTTTACATGCCCACTGTCCACTGAAACGGGGTCTTCTTCCCTATCTCCTATAATCCACAACACTTCCTAGTCCTCTTGACTTCCAGGAATTTGGGATTACTCCCTGCAGAATGCACCAATACAACCCCATAGCCTCTCTCTCTTTCAAGGGTGACAGTAACCTCTATTTCTGTACTGCCCAGTGCTCCTGCTGCACTCCCAGCTCCTGGGCTTGAGTGGTGTCTCCCACACAGAGATTTCTGCCCTTTCAGGAAGTGTAACATGGGATGGAGGCTTGAAGGTATGACCTTCACCTCACCAACATCAGTCACCAGAAGACAGACAGAGAGAATAGATACTAAACTTCATAAAGATGGTTTTAAAGTCATTGTGTATTTTTGAGGCATGATTTCCATAACGCCTGGTATTTCTATTGCCAATATTATTCAATGATCAAAAGATACACAAAGATCTCTAACTAGGGATATTGTAGATTTACAGACTTATCCTCACACATCTGTGATTCTTCCCCTTCCACTCGTATTTCCAAGGGCAGCAATGGGCCCCAAACCTGCAACACAGAACATGAGATGCTCTTCATTTTGCATCTTCCCGTGAGCCTGGTTGCAGGACATCATTGCCCCAACTGCAGGGATAACTGTGGCATGTGCAGGGGCTTCAGTCCTGTGATGTGTCCTGAGTATGGTCTTGTCCTGCCTGAAATGATGGTGGTGTGGGACCGTCTCAGGCACCAACCCCTGTTACCACCCACCAGGGCACAGAACCTGCAGGTCCTGTTACCTGCTCACAGGCGCCCTGCTGTGGCTTATCTGTGGGTGCTGAGCAGATACTGCCTCAGGGACCTCTTGGCCTCTATGATAAAACTGGAGGGATCCAGGAACACGTTTATTTGCTCCTTTTCTTCCCTCCAGTATTTTGCAAAAGCAGTACAACACTTCTGTGTCACGCTGCCCTGCAAATCTTTTTCCAAAAGGCCGCCTTTCTTCTTCAAAGAGTATTTCCAGGGCTAAGCAAGATCTCTCAGAGCCCTTGACTTTGCAGCTGGCAAAGTTTACAACATGTTTACAATACCCTGCATAATTTGGCTATGAGATAATGTATAGTATAGTCCTTCAGTGGTGCACAGTGGGAAAAGAACAAGTGGAAAAAAAAAAAAGGTAACACAAAGCCAAGAAAAGCAGATGGTAGCAAGCTCTCCAAGGGGCAAGAACGAATAAATAACTGCAGATTTTTATTTTTTTTCTGAGGAAAAATACATTTGCAAATCAATAACACAGTTTTTAGGAAAAGCAAGCTAGATCAAATGTGCATTTTTTCAGTATTAAACAATGGCACTTCATCAGGACCGATGGTCTGCGCTGCACGTGTTTGCCTAAATGAAACAGAGAGGAGTAAAAATAGCATTGCTCTGGAAAGTTCTTGTTTGACCTCAAGGTTGCATATCATACTTCTCGGCAAGTTCTGGTGTAGGTAACGAGCCAAATGTTCAGGTGTAAATCAGAGTGCCCCAGCAGTTACTGTGCTGTGTTGCGGCATGGTATCTTTGACAATATTAGTCACGGCTGTGATTCTTAGAGAGCAGAACTTCTTGATATTTTGGGAACTTTCCTGTGCTTGCAATTAGGGCCACAGGAAACTATATTTATTTAATACATCTGTGCACGCTTCCAAAATGATTAATCTACACTTTTTTTCTTTTTTTGACCACATCAGGTTAAGCTAGAGGGGGAAAAAGAGACTTTTAAAACTAGCCAAGTACACAAATGCTCTAATTCTCCTCCAGCAAAAGATTTTTTTCACCTCTTTTAAGTCAAGAGGTCTTTTAAGACAGAGGAAGCCAAGCAACATATGGGATGCATGAAAGTTGCTCTCTGCAGATCTGTCAATCCGTTTTAGCGACGCCGTGCATCAATCCCAGCTCTGCTCTGAGCACAGGCCTCCCTGCACAGGCACTGCCAACTGGCAGTCAGCTCTTCACCAGAGACAAACCAGCTCCTGCCACGTGGCTCCACGGGCAAAAAACTCCAATGAGCAAAAAGCTGCAAGGCATCCCATGTCCCGTGCTGCCCCTCTGTAGCCATGGTGCAAAAACAATCTTTGCAGTGTTGCCGATGTTCGCTTGGGCAGCCGCTGATGTGGTGGGTTAGGGAGCAGAAGGCATTGCAGGCTGGAAGGAGTTGCAGCCTCCAGTAGCAGGCAATAATCTTCCTGGAATGGCTGTGGAAGAGGGAGGTGTGCTCAAGCCTTCCAAGTTGGGTCCTCTGGGATGTGTTGGGGATGGTGGCTTTGGGGAAAAGCACAGAATGAACCCTGCGATTGTGGAGATCTCACGGTGAAGGTTCCTGAGGAGTTACATCTGCTCCAGCCCTCTGGGGAGAAGCAGCCACAGCCCCAAAATGGGGAATGAGCAACCAACAGACCTGAGGTCATGGAGCACCATCACACAACAGCGCTTTCAAAATATTGGTCCTCCCTCACACACATGAGAGGGGGAGGCTCCCTTTTCATTTCTGTTTCAGAAGATCTGGACTCACAGGGTTGGCTGATTGTAAAACTTACCTGCCTCTCCCCAGCATGTCAGTAAATCAAAGTGGTGGGGTATTTCTTGGAAGCCAGAAGCCACCAAAAGCAATAGGAAGGGTCACCTCTTCCCCTTGCTGCTTTTTGGGAGGCAGTGGCTGCTCTGTTATTGTGCCCTCAACACTAATGATAAAGCTTTCATTCAAGCTCCATTTTCTGTTCTGCCCATGTAAATTTTGAAGAGCAGAGTCACTGCTGTTGCCTTAGTTTTCATCTCTTTCTGCTGAGAGCAGAATCTGAGCTCCCTAGAACCATGTACTCCTAAATCCTGACACCTATCACTTTTGCTATGCAAAGAGAATTCTCTCTCTAAAAATCAAGTCTTTCTTAGGAAGCATTAAGCCCACAGATGATCTTCCCATCTGCTAAAAGCCCTTGCTCCCCATTCAGGAGGTACCAAGCACTCCTTCCTCTAACAGAAACTCTAAAAGAAAAGCAGAGCCCAGGGATGTCCAGGGAGCATCCCAGAATTCACAGCAGCACAGTCAGGCTCCTGTGGGATCTGCTGCCAAGTTGGCAGGGTCAGAGGTGGCTCCTTTCAAAATGGGACAGGTTTCAAAGGGGGACACAAGGTCTCGGAAGAGGCAATTGCTGAGAATGCCTCCAGCCCCAGCCCCAAGCTGCAAACTAAAGAATATCTTCTTCTGTTAGAGCATATGGAAAAACCCTGAGTCCTACACGTGTTTTAATGCCAAGAGTGACTATTAGTTTGGCAGTTTACATGGCAAAGGAGCCAGCAGGAGTTTTGTTCAATGGAGAAGAGGGTGAAAGCAGGCAGCTTATCCCACTGCCATCTTGGCTCATCTACATTTCCTGGTCACCACCACATCCCTGGGTTAGTCCAGGATAGTTAGTCTTGTCATTCTTTGCTGTCACCTGTCCTTTCACTTGAGAGAACATGTTTCTGTACCTGACCCTTATACTGCAGGCGACAAAAACCTGCATTGAAAGTCCTTTGTTACCCAAAGCATTTTTCAATTACAAATTATTCCTTGCAGCAAATTCTAGGTAGGCTGATACTGTAATGCAATTCCAATCACCTGGAAGAATATTTTTCTATAGCTCCTTTATGAGTATCAGTACCCAGCCTACATCCTCTCTCTCATACTTAAGTCTCCAAAATTACACTGATCAAAGCAACCTGCGTTTTTAAACTGATGTGCTCCTGCATTCGAGAGATTTGCCAAGTGCTAAATATAAGGTTTCTCACTATAGTCAAAATCAAATTCAAATTCCAGCTGCCTCTCTACTAATATGCAGAAAAGGTTTAGCAGTACAAAGCCGTGTTTGTAGAATCAGGCACCGAAGATGATTAAATTAAACTGAAAGGGGAATTGGCACAAGCCTGAAATTAGTTTGCTGAAGATACCAGCGTTCATTTCCTCCCTCTGACAGACGGAGCCACCTCGTGACCTCCAGTGATCAGAGCAAACAGGATCATGGGTCATGGCTTTGCCAAGCCTGCCCTCCCCTCCATCCTCAGCGATGCACATAAAAATAAAGCTCAGCCTGTGCTGTCTGGGGCAGAGGGACTGCAGGATGAAGCTCAAGGCAGTGCAGAAGGTTCAGAGACTGCCCTCGTTCCCACGTGGGCTCTGGTCCATCTCTTCCCTCTCAGTTGGATGCTCCCCAGCAGACCAGGCACCCTTTGAGACCTGAAGAACAACACTTGGGTTTATCTTAGCCTGTTTTCAAAGCAAGGACTGTCTCTGGAAAATACACTGATTTGTTTAAAATGGAAAAACTAGGAAGCTGTCTGAAGTTGGAAAGATATGTTGATGATTTGCTGAGTGCAGGCAGGAGCAGGAAGGCATTCCAGGGGTGGGCAGGGGGTTACTTCCCTGGGCTTTACTAATTTGGGTCTTTTAGAGCAGCACTAAAATTACCAGTGTATAAAAAGTTCCTCGCTATGACTGTAGCAAGAGAGCTGCAGAGATTTAAAGCATATGGCAGCAATAGAAAGTTGTTCATCTTCTCTCTCCCACCCTTACCCATTAGCTTTTATTCTTGGGCATTATCTCCTCCGAGCACCCTGGATGCTGCAGCTCTGCTGATGGCTACGTGCAAGAGATGGAAAACAACCTGCTGCAAACCAGGATTTCTCTTGACTATTAAATACAGTCACACAGGTTTGCCAAGACACCTTGTTCTCTCCTTGCAGCCCTTCTGCTGGTACCATTCTGGGTCTCCTCTGAGCACAGATGGAGAATAGCACCAGGTCGTTTGCTGTTCTTGCCTCACTAACGTCAGTGACCTGATTTAAAATCCAGACTGAGACCACAGCTCCTATTCGGTGCGTGGTACAAACTGGTGCTGCTCCTCTGAGATTTGCATGCAGTCAATTTTCGACAACAGAAAGGAATTTCACCCTTTAAGAGGTGAGGGTTAACACAGCTCCTTGGCAACATATAAATTGAAAGGATAAATTGTAGGAGCAGGTATCCCAGAGCAGTGGCACAGCCTCTAGCAAAAGAAAAGCCACTATCCAAATTCAATTAGATATGAAGGAGGGAGGGATAAAGGGCTGGCAACTCCACAGCCGTGCAGGTCTGTTAACATGGAGCACATGGCACATTGGCCCAGTGGCATCCAAATACAGGAGTGGGATTCCTGCTGATGGAGCACCCTCTGCCAAACAGTCCCTGCTGTGCTTCATGGGTAGACTTGCCCACACTGTTTTGGCAGAGCAGAGTCTCCTGAGAGTGTGTACTGATGGCATGAGAACAGAAACCACTCTCTGCATCCATGTGGCTGAGTGGGTGCAGTGGCAGGAGAGGAGAAAACACTAACCCTCGATAAGCAAGGAATGGCAAAGGGAGAGGCAAGGATCTAGAGATATTTAACTCCTTTTGAAATCAGGTGATGAATGCCTTAAAGAAGACCTGGGTTGAAACAGTTTGACCAGTGCAAAGTCATGCTGGAGATTGTTAGAAGATGGGATAGCTCCCTACCCTTCTGCAAGGGTTTTATGTACCATGGCTCTCTCAGAGGATGGATTCATAGAGAATTAGGAGAGGGCTTTAAACTGAACCATCCCAAGCCAGGAGAGCTCCATGAGGATTGCAAAGATCTATAAGAAGAGGATCCGGAGCATCTAAAAACCCTCTGAAAGCAAAGGCCTATACAAAGGGGGCTGATTTGACAGTAGGAAATGGTCATATTAGACTTGAAAGCCCAAGTGGCTGTTGAGCCACACTTGCAAGGCTAGGGTAGAACAACACAAGTCCTGCCACAGAGCAGGTGAAGAGAGGTGATCCAACATTCCCAAAGGGAACTTTTAAAGAATGCAGCCAAGAAGGCAACAAGCAGCAGGGCCTGAAGCTCCAGGTTCCCAGACTGTGAGGGCTCCACTGGCACTTGCCTGTCTCTGTTGTTCTCTCCACTTCTGCCACAGAGCACAGGGCATGCTCTGGGGTCCATCAAAGCACAGCACCATCCTTCCTCTTGACTACAAAGGGTGCAGAAAAAGGATGCAAGGTTTGCTGCCAGAAAATCCTGTCTGATTAAATAATGCAGTTTTAAATTTGAAATGGTGAACCTCTTGAGGAGCTGATCCTCACTCTGTTTGAGGAAACTGCGTCCTGCCAGATAAATGCACACATGAGTTCATGTGCTGCTGCAGCAATACCTAAGGCCAGTTGGAAAAACCAATATGGTCTATTTCTCCTGCAAGATCTCTCAAGAGGAATATGCCTCAGCCAGGCTAAATGCTTCATTTGTGCTATATCTTATAGAAATTGCACCCTTTAAGGTTTTGTTTCGAAGGAGAAAGAAGTCAGACCTTGCTGAAAAGACTGGGTTTGGTACTCTCACAGAGAAGCAGTGCAGTCCTGCATGCTGAGCCAGCATGAGTAACAACTGAGGGCCACACTGCCACAAACTCTGTTTTCCAGGCTTCCCACACAAACAAGGCACTAACTATGGGTTTTCTTGCATGGCTGGAGGCCAAAACACCTCCAGGCTGTATGGGGATGGCCCTACAGCAGCTAGTTTCTGTTGAACGGACAAGCATCTTCTCCTTTTCTTCTCCTGGCTAAAGGATGACTCAGTTTGTCATGGCAGGAACCTTCCAAAAGCAATATTAAAGGTGCTTATAAAACGTGAAACACAACAGATCATACCACACCCCCTGCCATCGTCACCTGCCCCACCCATGTTTTACACGTTTCTCACTTGCAGGAAACCATCCATGACTTGAGGAAATGCTCTTTTTAATGCCTTCCTTTCACTGGATTTTGTGTTTTCAAGTGAATGAGTCTATCCAAGACAGGTCTGAGAAAAGGAGTTGTAAACAAGGGTGAGGACCAACCCTGGGGTTGGCAGTGTCACGCTGCCCTCTCCTGCCGGGTTCCCCAAGAGATGCTAATCCACTGTCTGTGATTACTCTCTCCAGGATCTTTAATTCCAGGCTTTGGGGATTAAGGAGTGCCCCCCTTCCCTAATGAGGGAATCTTCCCTTAATCCATTCCTGCTGGCACACCACCAGAAGAAAAGCAGCATTTTCTGGGGAGCGAGAGCCTGACTCTTTATATTTAGGCCCTTTAGGAATACCATGTCCAACTGTCTGTGCTTGACAGTCCTTCAGCACCACACCAGATTCCGGTTACAAATCACACCTTATAGCCAAAATCCCCTTCATCCTCCACTTGGTGCTGTTGTGGGTTTATCTTGGGGCTCTGACTGTGAGTACAAGCACTATAAGCCCTTCTCAGCCTCACTGCTTTGGGTGCTCTGGGGCATTCTTTCCACAAAGGATGGAGCATTTTGGGTTTATCATCACTGCTCAGCATCCAGTGGTTGAAGCAAACAGAAAAAGAACTAAGGAAAAGTGCCAAAACACAGTTAATCTTTGACCAGCACAAGGAAGATACGGTCTCACTTGTCCTTACTCAGCATTCACCTTTTGGTAGCTTTCACCAGTTTTGACCCATGTTTCAAGGCTGCCAAAGACTGCACAAAGCAAGTACGTTTGTTTTATTTGTAATCTTCCCCTCCGTCCACCAGCACCCAGCTGCTTTTCTGCCCTTGGTTGCAATTACCCCCTTCTTTCTGTGGGCACTGTTGCCAGGTGACCTGTGGGCACTGACATCAGCCACACTGAGCCCAACCCACAGCAAGGAGCATGTCCCAGGTCCCACTTTCTAGTCGCCACCTTGGCTCATCCACAGGCTCACTCATCTCAAATTTTCACTCTATTTTTCAGTTGACAGGGCTGAAAGCCCCCTTCCCACCCTGTGCCAGCCCTGATCTGTGGGACAGCCGACTGGGGAAAGGATCATTGACAGTTTAAAGCTGTGTTGCCTTCAACCTGAGAATTCACTTCACCAGCTCCCACAGTCACATGGCTCGAAGAAAGGCAGATTTTGTATGTAAAAAGCTTAAAGAAAAAATAACTCAAGACCTACATAGACTGTTTACAACCTACATAAGACTAATTGACACATGGGGAAAAAAAGCCTAACTCTTCACACATCTGAAAACAAACAACCTGTCTGCCAACATCAACTATTAAAAGCATCCTGAAATATAACCCGTTCCCATCCTTTTGGAGTCTGATTTATGACACTTCTTGACCACGACACACAGCACGTTTGCTGTCTCAGGAGCTCCCTCCAGCGTGGCAAGAGGCAGCTCCGGTTCGTCCTGCACTCCTGGACACTCACACCCGCAGCGGATTTGGCCGCTGCCCTTCTCTGCCCGCTGATGTTACAGGAAAAAAAGGCAGAGGAAGGTTCGCTGGACACCCCAGGCCCCCCGAGCACATTGATTTAAGCCCCTCGTTAGCAGCGGCGAGCCCAGCCCTGGGCTGAGGGCAGAGCACCCTCCATCTCGCTGATTTATACTCTCTTCATCCTCTGCAGAAAGGATGATTTTTCTTTTTAATCCGTTTTTGCTCTGGCGTGCTCCAGCTTAGTGCGAGCTTTGCTGGGGGAAGGGAAGCTTGATTTGATTTGTGCCAGGGCCGGGAACAAAGAGGCAGAAGGCAGCCGCTGTCCCCACTGCTTGAAGGCCGAGCTGGGAAGGGTCTGCAGCCCCGGCCAGCTTTCCTCCCCTTGCCCCTTGATTTTCCCAAGGCTCTGCCTAGGTCTGCTTACACGTGGCACTAATAAGCTTTGGGAGGCAGCAGCATCGCTTTAAGCTTTGAATTGCTGTTCGCAAAAGAAATATTCATCCCGACAGGCTCATTGTCATGGCAACGAGAGATCCCCCCCCTCTTACAAGGGTACCGCTGCCGGAGAGGCGACGTGCGACTGGCTTGTCCCAAGGGATTTAGCCCTCCTGAGGGCAGGTATGGCAACAGCCTGCAGAGGGAGATGGATGGAAGCAACAGGAGAGGCACATTCCCCCAGGAGCGTCTCTAGGGTGGGACATCTCCGTCGTACCACAGACCCGAAGGGGTGAAGTTTTGCTGGCTCTGACATCAGTACATAGCAAAGGGGAAATCGTGGAAGTAGGACCTTTGGATAATCCTAGGTAATACCTGATGACTTTAAAGAGTTGCCTGGATTGATAATATTTTTCTCTGAATGACATTTTCAGCTGGCCCATGCTGCCCAGGCACAGAGGTGCTGCATCACTCGCATACTCTGGCACTGGGTAAACTCTGTGCTGGGAGATCTCAGCAGCACCATAAAATTAACACATCTTCCCTTCCAGTCAACAGTGGAGAACCAAGGCAAGGCTGATTTGGATATCTGGCTTGCATGAAAGCTCTGGCACCCTGCCAGGGGGGCAGGCTGCAAAGGCACAGTTTTACAAAAGCAAACTTTCAGAGAGCTCAAACATTTCCGACTCAGAGGGTGTTCGTTAGGACATTTTTCACCCCTGCTGTGGTGACAATAAGCAAGCAAACATGACCATCACCTTCTACAGCAAGTGCTTCTCCCCTCTGTCACATGTCAAGGTATTCATCAGAGCAATCTGGACCTCAGTAGTGATGAGGTGGGAGTGTGAAAAGCATTACAGAGTTTGAGCACTGTGGCTCCCACCATGAAGGCCACCCACTGCCCCCTGGCAGTGCTGAAGAGAACCCCAAAGTTAATCCTTTAAGGATGCTGGTTTTTTTACTTATTGGCACTTCAGTCCTTGGAGGACTTGTTTTTCCAGAGCACTGGGTGACAAGGGCAGTTTTGCTGATTTACGGTGGCATGTAGGTGTCCTTGAAGAAAATGATCATATAGAGAATACACAGAAAGCAATCCTTGCTCTTGGGAGCTTCCAGCTCAAAATCTGGGTCCTTTTAATGAGGAAGCCAGAGAAAGAACCAGAAGCAAGTTGGGAGCAAATGCTACAGCAATTTTCTGCCTGGAAAAAAAACGCAAATACCCCTGGGAATGCCAAACATTAAATGGGATCAGTCACAATTTGAAGTCCATCACCTCTGGCTCTAAATGAACAAGCAAGAGACATCTACTTCTCCCATCTAGTCTTCTTGGCAATAACAGTCAGGTTTCCCTGGCCACAGGCTTTCAGCTGGAGCAGGAACACACATTCCCAGCAGCACGGGCAGTCAGTAGGTAAGAGCCAAGGTGACAAATTCCGAATGAATTACAGAAGTCATCATTTCCCATAGATGCTGCATGGATTTTGGATGGCAGAAGCTCACCTGACCCAATATAGACTCAAAAGTTCTTTTCTTTAGGAAAACCATTCAAAATTAACAAGTACCTTTCATTAGTGGACAGACTGGTGTCATCTGCCTTTCCTTCTGGAGATCCTTGCAATGCCACTTCTATGCTGATTGTGGGGAAGCAAGAGCCACGTGTTCTGCTCTTGGCTTTTTTTCTGTCACAACATGTATCATCAAATGAGTGCTGAAATGCTGCCCATTTCACACAGAATTACTGCCTGTAGTAAGATTTCATTAATTGCAAATGAGAGCAGGACTTGGCCTGCACAGTGGAAGTAATAGATGGTTCCTACAATTAAAAATTAAGTGTATGTCCATTGATTTACTCACAGTATTTCAAAATAATTAGGCTGGCACAATACATCTTCGTCTCCATGAGTTTAATATCCCAGACATCATTTAAAGTCTTTCTGGTTTTACCTGCTGTGTGAAATGCTGTTTCTCCTGTGATTCAGTGCTAATGCAATGGCAATTTAGTAAAACCCAACGAGACATGCATTGCATGCTAAAGTGTGATTTTTTTCCCCCCTGTTTCTGAGATGAACAGTTTTCAGCTTTAGATCAGTTCATTTTTCATATGGCTCCCGAGATTTACATTGCTAAAGAATTTTATTCATCCTTTGAAAGGCCCTTAAGATGCTGTAAGCAAGAGGGGAAGCTCTCAGGAAGACCAAAGAGAAAGTTTTCAAGAACACTTAGAGCACCCCAGAAAGTCAACATCAATTTCCTTGGTCTCCATTCCAAGGCTATTAACTAGAGTGCCCCTGTGAATGGTTAACCTTTACTCAATGTATCAGAATTCTGGCTTTATAAAACCAGCCTTTAAGAATCCTGCCTCCAGGAGAAAAAATAAATCTCACAAGACTGTAGTACCAGAGCTTGCTGAAGTACAAGGAACTTGTGGCAGATACAGCATCTTCTTACTTTGCTGGCTTAGCTTTAAATGGAAAAGTAAATCTGGAGTTGGAAAAACAAGATACTTATTTCTAGTAATTAAATGAGAGACAAGTCAGAGAGCTGCTGGTTATAAAATAGGAAGAACATGGAGATCATAAACTATTTCGATTTGCTGGCTTCAGGTAACATTACCTTTACTCAGTAACACAGCACTGAATACAAAACATGTTCTGATAAGCCTGGTTTTTTGCTTATGCATCCAACACACTTAATGCTTCATTCAACTGAAGTCCACTTCTTTGCACATTTAATTGCACTCTAGTTTTTACCCAAGAGCTATTTTACTCAAGTTGCCAGGAAAACAAAGGAAAACCAGAACACATAACCCGAGTAAATCCTACAGTTAGAGCATTAGACGCTGAAAAGCCAGCATGAATACATATATACTCAGATCTATGTATGTATGTGAGGTACTCTAATATTTGGTGGAGAGACTACATTTAATTATAGATGGACACATTCAAAAGGCTAGCAAAACGGGTTTTTCCTTAGATGAATGGCAAACTCGGCCAAAGAACCTTGGTTCAGTTTCACCCACAACTAACACCCCTCCCCACACACATCCCCACAGTCCCCTGTGAAGTCCACTTACAAATCCATGGATGAAACTCAGCCTCTTTCATCCAGGTCACTTTGCAAAGCTCCCTAAGGCTGATGGAGAGCTGTGTTCAAAAATGAACAAATTCTTACAGGGTGGAACATATCCACTGGTTACATCCTGGGCAAAGGGCTGGCAAATGCAGGCTAGCACTTTTGCCTAGTTTTGAGGTCTACACATCATCGAGAAATTTTGGATCACACTTTAGAGAACATAAGGTGTGCTAGAAAAGCCAAGAGAGCCTGGTCACTTTGGTGATTCTGTTCACACTTAAACGTTACTAAAACTGGCCTCAGCAGGAGCCAGCTGGTGTAGTGGCTCCTCTGTGAGCAACTGTAATTATCTACTGTCACTGGTGCTCAGCTCAACACCAGCTGAGGTAAATAGCAAAGGCACAAGTTAAGCCCAGTACTGATCAAAACAAGGACTCTGAGTTGCATGTCTAGAAGAGTCACCACGAATTAAATGGGGCCAGCATCTGAATTCAGTTTGTCTTTCCAGATTGTCTTTCCTCATTGCTTGAGGCCAAGAAGAACTGAGATACGTTGGCTTGTGCAAAAGCTCACCTTGCTGTCACCTCTGTGGGCATGGACAAGGCCTGGCCTTGCTAGAGCAGAGCCTTGCTGCCAGCTGGGGTAAATAGGAATGTGGAAGAAGGACGTGGTTTTCCCAGGCTCTCTCAATGCCCTGATGTGCCCATTCTTACCCTGACACAGCTGCTGCAACTCATGCTCCTAAAACCCCACCATACTCCTGAAATTGCTCAAATTTAAGCCTCCCACTGCAGGCTGAAGGGCTGCAGCACTTTGGACTCTCTGCACTAGAGGTTGCTTGCCCCCAGCCCAGTGTCAGTCCTTTCTACTATTCCCATAGCACCAAGTTACCCCAAAACCCCTTGGCCAGGGTGTGAAGTGGCTGGTGCTTTCTCTGAAATTCTTGATGTAGGCCAGGTCTACCATCTTTTGGTATCAACAGGAGCTTACCCACTGAGTTCTACATTGTATTAAGCACTGTGGACATAGATTTTCCAATTAGGGCAACTAAGTGTTTGTTTATTCTGTGCTCGTTAACACTGATGGGATCTGGGCATCCAGATTATTTGGGCAGCTTTAGAAATGTCAGCCATGCAGCATAATACACTCATGTACAGCATATGTGTCCTTTTCTTTGCTGGAATGCAGCAGGAGCTATTTCTGGTTGTGAAAAACAGTTATTGGTGAAAACGGCCTGTACCCCAAAGCAATGATGAGACAGTGGAATTTATTCCATCGCATAGACCTGTTGATTAAAACCATCATTCATATCACTGAAAAATGAACAGCCATAGAGACAAACTACCCTGCAGCTTGCTCTTCAATCTATAGTAATCATTTCACACAACATAATTATCTTGAAAAGTTGCTGATGACAAGGCTAAAATACAAAAATATTCACGAGTATCTCCATGAACAGTTTATTGATGTGCTTGCTAAATTTTCAGCACATACAGAGGTTGGGAGAGGTCTTTGCCTGTCTACATTAACATTTGCATTTGCTGTTCATAAGAAAATATGGGCTTGATGATGTTAATTGCAGCTCTTTCATCTTTCTGCTTTGAGCTGTACTGCAACTGACCCAGCTTAAATATGCAGTGCTGAAGGGATCCAGAACCAGAGGGTTACATCCTGTCTACAGTCTTATGTGATGTCCCACAACATGCCCAGCAGTTTGAGCTTTAAGGCAGCTAAGACACCAATGCCCAAGTTGTCCTGTCTAAAGGCAGAGCTGGGTTAGCTCTATTAATCTGGGAAGAAAAATGACACAGCGACCTATTTTATTATCATTCTCCTGTGAATGGCACACTTGTATGTTAAAAGCAGAGCTTGTCTTAGATTCCAGGAGTGAAAAAAAATGCCACATACATTGTGCCACAGCCAGTGGCAGCAGTTAAGGCCTGAATCACAAAGCACAGAGGCAGTTTCTGTGGTTACAGTTATCAGCATCATGTTGTGGCACAACACCATGGACTGCCTGAACAGGCAGGGAAGGTTTGCTTTGAAGGAAAGTCAAAGGCGGAAAGAAGTCAAGCTACTAATTTTGGGTGAAATGCAATGAAAAAGATTCTGAGAAATGCCCAGGTCATCCCTCCTTGGGCATAAGCTACCAAAGTACAAACCTGATGCACTGCAACCCAGAGTGATGCCAAGGCTTTCATCCCAGATGGAAGGAGCTGCACCTTCCCAGACTGTAATGTGAACTCCAGACACATTTTAGGAAGAGGAATGTAGAATAGAAAAAGACTGATGAGAGCTGCATCCTTATAAAAACACGGAGGACAGGCAGAGGTGGCTTCAGCAGTGCTTTGCCTGGGAACAGACCCACTGAGCAGCGACAGACGGCGGTGTCAGTGCGATTAAAAGCCTCCCATAATGTTCTGCTTCACACTTCACCCCCTCCCTCAGGTAGATCCCAGCGACAGAGGAAGGCAGATAAAGAGGCCTTATTTCTGACAACAGCTCCTGAAAACCTGGCTTTGCAGCAGCTCAGGAGATGCACTCTAGGCTTTCAGGAGTGGGATTTGTGCTCCCTGCAAGAAGGAGGCAGTGGAACAATATGTTTTTAGACAGAAAGTATAAAAACAAAGTGAAAATACATAAGCATTTGTAACTTATCTGAGGCTATGAGCTGTATCTTGCAGATTCAGAAAGGCAACTTGGCTGAATCCCTCTGGAGGCTCCAAAGCCTGACTGGGAGCTGGGCCAGAAAAATCAGTGCTTGGGAAAACACTGCAGAAAGATCACAATTCATCCATATAGGAGCAATTAGGATTTTCCAAGTGAAATCATTAAGTCCAGGCAAGTATATATGATAAAAACACAGGGCTCTGATGCCTTCTGGAGGAGAAGGATGTTGACAGGCTGGAGTGATGCCAGTGGAGAGCAACCGGGTTGGTTGGCTGGCTATACTGGGGCTGTAGCCCTCGGAGATGGGGGAATTTCCATCCTTGGGATACCAAACCCCTACAAACACCATCTTCACGTGGTGCTGCCAGACTGGTCTCCAAAAATGACACCTCTGGTCCTTGCCTGGAACACTTCAGGAGCAGAGACCAGAAATGAAGGCAATTCAGGTAAAATGATGATCATTGCAGGTGAAAAGGACACCAAACATATGTGCATTGACTGGTATTATCAAAAAGGTGTTTTGAATGAAAAATCCTCTGCAACAGTTTATCCAAAGCAGAGTGCTTACTTTACCTGCTCAGTTCCCTGCCAAGTGCTTCCTTTGTCTTTTTGCACAGACAAACCTCTAACAGAGACCACTAAGTATTTCTGATCTACACTGCTACATTTAACTAGAGAATGTGTTGACTGGCAGAAGCAATTTAATTGCAGTCAGGTTTCATTTTTAAATCCTCAGCCCCTGACCTTCAAGACAAGTCTGCTCACTACGGTGAGCACAGAAAGCACATCTGTCACCGGGCTGGGAGAAAAAATGGGAAGCTAAAAACCAGAGCATGTCCACTTTGAAAATTAGCAGGTCATATTTTTTGATCTGCATTTAATAAGCCTCTGATTAAAGAAGATTTTCAGGGTTTCCCAAATACAGTTTCTTCTCTGATTTAAGTTCATTTGGTATCTGTACACCCAAGAAAAGTCTGTGTGTTTAAGTCAAACAATCTGCATTAATATTGATGTTGATCAGGAAAGGAATTTGGGAGTTGGACTACTTGGTAGTTCTAGGAAATGTATTCAGGGGTGTGCTTAACCCAAGACATAACTCATTTTTGTCATCATCCAGCAGTTTCAAAGGACAAAAAGAAGTGATGCCACTGGCTTTTTCCAGCATGAGAAGGATGCAGAAAATGCTGGGACCTGACTGATTATCCCAGGGCTCCTCAACCCTAATTGTCACTCTGACACAGAGTTCCCTGGTGGCCTCCATCAAGTCATTTCTCCTGTCTGACCTAATTTCCTCAGCTGCAGAAGTGAGATAATACTGACTCACATAGGATTTATGATGGGAAAATGATTTATTTTATCTTAAAAAACATGGCTTAGAGATGCCAGGAGTTAAAGGCCCAGTGTGGCAGCAGCAGAGAAATGCAGGATTTCTCACCTTAGGAGTTTGGTTTTAACCAAGCTGGGGCTGACCCAGGGAGGGAAAGCAGCACTTGCATTTCTAAATAGTTGTTCTGATGAATTATTCTGTACTTTTATTTTATCTACATGTTTAATTTTATTTTTCATTAACGTTTTCCTGTCAAGTGAAACTTGATAGATCTCCACTGGGGGTCTCTGTTCTTCAGAGTTTCCAGGTTTTAATGCCAACTCAATGCCTTGGGACTGACTCAAGGTTCCTCAACAGGAAGGACCCCCAGAAGCATCCATGAAAACACAGGAGGGATGTAGATAAAAAGTGTGCAGACCACACAAACGGAGGTCCTGGACCAAAGATCCAGGTCAGGTGGTTTACAGAGAGCTGGAAAGCATATTTTCCAGCACTATTTCATTTTCCCAACACAAATATGCCACAAATATGATCCTTAATGAATCACAGAACAGTTGAGGTTGAAAAGGACCTCATGAGATTATCTCGTCCCACTTGCCTGGCCAAGCACAGGTGGCCAGAGCACGCTGCCCACATCTATGTCCAGTTGGATTTTGAATCTCTACAGAGGGAGGGCTTCCAAGGCCCACAGCATTTGCCACTGTAGTAAC
This sequence comes from Serilophus lunatus, assembly GCA_013399895.1. Lineage (NCBI taxonomy): Eukaryota > Metazoa > Chordata > Aves > Passeriformes > Eurylaimidae > Serilophus > Serilophus lunatus. Next base: position 29,897 of record VXBA01001023.1, on the reverse strand, counting down.
TTCATCAGAAAACTCCTCCTAATCAGACCAGCTCTGAGAAGACTGAAATTAGATGCCCAGCAAAGTCTCCTCACCCACATTATTTTACAAGACCATGACAGCCAGGATCTGGAAAGATGTATTGTCGTGTTTTAGAAGAGCTTTCACAGCTGTAAGGAAACACTCAAAGCACTGGCTCTGTGGCCCAGGGATCAACCTGCAACTGGAGTTCAGAGAAAGGGAAAAAATGCAGATCTACAACCCATCTGGAGCAGATGCTACAGAGGAAGCCAGAGGTGGATGCCAGAGCACTGGAGGCATATTGATTCTCTGGCTGGAGTATGAATTTGCCTATGGCTCTGTCCTGAGGAGCACTTCATCTGGAGATGGCCTTGAGGGCCAGTAAGCCCAGGCTGGGTGTTCATGTCAAGGTACAGCTCAGGGCTAAGGCAGCAAGAAAGGCCAGAGGTACAACTGGGTTTAGGACCAACAGAAAGAAACTGTTTCTGCAAGCAACAGTGTTTCAGAAGAGCTGACCTTTTCAAGGATTTGAGATCCAGTTCAGAGAAGCGTTTAAGGAAAGGCAGTGATGCACAAGACCTACCATTAGAACATTACTACAATTCCTCAGTGGCTACAAAACCCACTGCCAAAATCTGAGAGATGACAAAAGATTTCTATTTTTGGCAACCTATTAGTCAAATTAATTAACACAGGGCTTTATTTTAACTTAAGGGTCTCAAACTGACTGATAACGTTTGTGAAGGTTTCAAAAATGTTTACTGCTCATAACTTTTTTTTTTTAACTTAAGAAATTCTATGCATTGAAGACATAAAAGACTATTTTAACTGAAAAGGTCAGTGGTTACAAGTTAACAAATTAATAATTTAATGTTGTCTGTGGGATATCAAGTTTGACCCTGTGACATGTGTGTTCTGTAATTCTGTGCTCACACACTGGCTTTCAGACATCGAGGGCTGTGCACCCTGAAACTCCTCTTTGAGCAATTGTGTGACATGAACATACTGTCCATACATTATGCCCCTCTCGTTATTAGATGGCTTTTTAGTTTTCTCCTCCTTGCTCCTGCTCCACTCAATTAGCAGGCTATGACTGAACAATATTTAACAGCGAGCAAGAAGCCTCGAGTAAAAGGAAATTTGCCTTTAGAAAAGAAAAATGGGAAGAGTACCAAAGCATCTAATGAGATAGATACATAAATAGGTCAGTATTTTATTGAATCACAAAGGAACACCCAGGACACTGGCAGTTTTCGTCTTTAGATTTGTGACCAGAATTGCCAAGTGGTGTCAAACATCACAGGACATTAATAAGCATTATTAAGCAACTGGGACTTTTTTTTTAGGAATCAGGTAGGACTAAGCTGTCAGATAATCAGTGAAAGAACAGTTTTATTACCATTAACTATTGCTACTGGTAGCAAACTGAAAATTAAAGAAGAATTAGCTAGTCACTGTTTTCACTTTAAGAAGCCTGAAGGATAAAAATCAGACTTACTGAACTGGGATCAAACCAGCATCTCAGCTTTTCCAGCAATAAACATTTTTAAGAAAGGAACTGAAAAAAAAGCAATTTTTATTCTCTCCCCGTATCATTCTTTCATTTTTTCCCTCTTTTTAAAGACTAATTTTTTCTCTTTTCACATTGCTACTGAAAAGGAGAGAAAGAAAGCAAGCAAACACAAATGGAATAAAAGAAAAATTAAACTCTGTTCCTGCACTTGGGAACAAAACAATGCTTTGTGGCTTTAAACAACAATTTTTATTCAGTGCAGAACTGAATTCAGTTTTCATCTGGAGAGAGCTAAGTTTCCTGGTTATCTTTTATGCAGGTATAATGCTTTGCAGTAAGGATTTCAATCAAACAGGAGGGGGAAAAAAGAAGCAGCTGTTTTGTGAGAGCTCCCACAGGCTGCTGGAGAGCCTGCAAAAAAAGCTGCTGACCACCAAAGGCCTTCTGATGGCTCTCACTGCACTTGCCTTTGAGCTCTCATCTCTCCACCACTCTCCTGAGTGCAGCCCAAAGCACAAAAAATAAATTACTACCTTCACATTTCCTCAGCAGAATAAACCCAAAACGTACGCAAACCATTGTAAAGCTAACATCAAATTTAGCATTACTGAAATTATTTTATGCTTTTTACTTGTATATTTCCTTTTCAAAAGGGAAAAAAAGATAGGCCAAACCCAGCATGGAGCATGGCTTGACCAACACCCATGGCTGGCAGCAGAGTAAACCTGTCCCAGCAGCAAAATCCTGAGTTAGGAGGGCAATTGGCCCCTCAGCTTGTCCTTTCCAGCACCATCTTCTCTTACCTGGAGATGTTTCACTCTGCCCACAGGAACGCAGGCTGCAAAAGGAAGGCCAAATGACAACTGCACTGGCCTGAGACCTTAGTCCTCAGCAAGTGCCTCAAAGCCTTGTGGTGCACCTGTAAATCCTCCAAGGTCCCGGAGATGTAGTTTCTAGTAAAAATATCACTTTTTATGACTTGTTTAGTAGCATTAGGAACACCATGGTGGTATTGATCAGAAAATAACCAGAGCTTTAGGATCTGCTTGAAGGAGGTTTAAGATAAATCTCTAATTATACAGAGCTTAACTGCACTCATGAGATTTTAAAAAAGACACAGCTCCCTGTTACAAGCATTTTGAACCAAATCAAGCTGCCGTTGGCAGACACTGAGCCTCCCCTAAAGGTGTTGTCTGAATTCACCTGATCCAAAGGCAGGCCATTTGTTTGACTTTCTGCCTCTTCCAACTCACCAATTTGTGGAGGAAGCTACAATCAGATGGACTCCTGCCTGCCAGGAGATCTCCAGCACTGACCCTCTGGTGAAAATCCCAAATCACACTGCTGACAATAACCAGACACCTTCTCTGAGAGACACAGCAACCCCCAGGGACTGACTCAATAATCCCACTCACAAGGCAAAACTTTTTGCTTCATATGAGAAACAGCAAACCCCACGCAGAAGTAGAACATTAATCAGTAATTTCTTGAATAGGCTCAAAAAGAACCATCTGCTGAAGTAAAATGATGCAGCAGCTCACGAGTTAATGGTGTTTAGGAAAGGATGCAGTGGAAACCCTTGGAGAAGTTTGCATAGTGATTGTAATGCAAAACCCAAAGTGGGTGACAGCCAGCAGTGGAGCCAGTGGACATGTCACTGCTGCCCCAAGGGTCACCTGCTGGCACAATATCTTCATGCTTATGAATAGGGTAAGATAACACCCAGGGCAAGCCTGAGGTCTTGACTGTTCCCAGTTATTAGAGTAGTGGAGAGAGGGGGAAAAAAATCCCTACTTTTGAAGTGTTTTCTTGACCCACATTAGAATCTCTCATTTTAATATTTATTGGTCAACTAAGAACAACCGAAGAGAGAAATCATTCTTTTTGAGGGGGTAGGGGGGACGGAATTACAAATAAAATAATTTTCGCAGTGGTTCTGAGTAACTGGTGGTTCACTTCTTCAAACCAGAGGATTTCTGGGGAAGATGGGAAGGGTTAGCTAGTTAGAAGGGGGACAGACAGACTGACAACATCTGTACAAAGAGCTGTGGTGGGGGAAGCAGCCAGCAGCCTCTGCTGGCTCCAGCGGGGTCACCCGGGGCTGCAGGTCCCCCCAGATGGGGTGGGGGCAGATTTTACCCAGGATTGAGAGTGCTCCCAAAGGAGCAGGGGGGTGGCATCCAGGGCTGTGGGACCCCCAAACGAGGAGGGGGCTCTGCCAGCTCCCGCTGCTCCCGTTGCTGCGGCCCCGCGGGCGGCTGACAGGTGGCGCCACTTATTCATTATAAACAATGTTTACGAGGAAAAAATACAAGGGTTTTTTAAAAAATCCTATTTCTTTTTCTCTTCTTCTTTTTAAGCCAAAAGCCCTTTCCCAACGACTTTTGTTTTTTTCCTAAAAAAAATCTTAGTTCCGAGGTGAAACGTCGACCTTCCCTGCACCCACTGCAGAAAAGCACTTCCCCAACTCCATCAGGCTGGGAATGCAGTGAGGAAATACTACAGGCCCCATAGACATGAAAGCAAACACGCCTGCGGCCCAGTGAGAGGTAATCAGAACTTGTCTTCAACTCTCCCACTCCTGCTTTTTAGGCTGAGCTTCAGGCTCCAGTGTTCAGGGGAGCACAGAGGCCTCTCACGCTCTGCAAGCACCCCTAGTGAGCGAGGGGTGCAAACTTATCTCTGGCAGAGGAAACGATTTGAGTTTTAATTTTTTGCCAGCAAAAAGGATCATGTACTTTTTCTGGCCAGGACCAAAAGGATACAGGAGGCTCAGACTGCCAACTCAAATCCTGGCACGTAACAGCCCACCAGGCTGCAGACAGGACCTGCCCTGCTCACACATCAAGTTGGCAAGACACACACTAGCCTGGCCAGGGTCACCCTCCCCTGCTGGTCCATGGATCGTGAGGGCCAGAGCCCACCCTTTGGCACAGCACCCACAGCTACTTGATCTAACACTCCCTCTCCCTGCCAAGCCTTGCAGCAGGATCAGGGCTGTGCTGTCCGACCTCATGTGCTTCCCCACCCCAGGATGTGTTTCTGACCCCATGAGCACCAAGCACAGGTATTTGCAATCATGGATCCTGTGCCAGGAATAGTGATGGCGCTTCTTACTGCTAAATAAGCAAGGCAGGTAGTGCTTTTCCAGCAGGGACTCTGCACGTCATGTCCTGCCCCAGTTTTCTGGCATGAAAGGCGTAAAGATTTTTTAAAAGCACTTGGTGAGTAAGATGAGCCCCCCCGTACACACGGTCCTGCTGCCTCTCACTGCTTGGGAACCACTTCAAGGCAAACTGGATGTTTCCATCCCTTTGTCCACTTTAGACAAAGCTCTGTGTGTTTGTACACATGCTGGGTGGGGCGTGCAGGGTGGTTTTGAGGTGCAGCCCGCAGAGACTCCATCCCCAAAGCGCCTGGAGCTGGATTGCTGTGATAGCACGGGGCTATTGATCCGTAAGATTGGATCTGCAGGTTCGCACGGAGGACAAACAAGAAGGACCAGTAAAACATGTGTGGGTTGTGCTGACATCCGGTCCCACGCTCCCGGTACTTTTCCATTTAGAGCAGGGTTCCCTGCTCTACGCACAACGCTCAACTGCAACACAACACACACCTTCCAGGAGGATCCTTTATAGCAATCCACATTAAAAGTTTTTTTCAAGGAGCAGATTCTGATGCCAAGAGTTTAAAAATAATCATCAGGACTTCCACCCAGACCTAGAAGGGAAAGGTCTTTCCTCCAGCCACAGGGAGAAAGCAGTAAGAGGGCTGGCAGCTGAGAATCCATGAGCTTACATGGGAGTTTCCCTCCTGACTCACTGCTGGAGGTTAGCTTGACACTGCAGCATTCACCTTTGCTGGTCTCATTCCCAAATCTAGCAGGCTCTTCCCAATTCTGCAGAGGCTACAGCTATAGTGTGGAGCCCTGCTCTGCTCCCTGTGCTGCAGTCAGGGATAACTACACCCCATGCCATGGCACTGCTCCCCCTTCCTGAGAAACAGCAGAACCCTCCCTTAAGTCTCTGTCCTCGATCAAAAAAAGTTGTTTCCCCAGCATCCAGCTCATTTCTTGTCTTCTGTCCTCCCGGACTGGCACAGTCCCTGCAGGCAGCACGGTGCTCCCAGGGGGGCATGCTTTACAGCACAACAAGAGCTGGTCAGACAGGGCAGGTCTCCCAGTCCTGTGCCCGCTTGGGTCCTTGCCCAGAGTCATTGAAACTGCCTGTGTTACAGCAGTGGGAGAGTGGCAACTTTAAGAGTCTCAGCGTGCCAAGCAGATATGGGGATTATTTCTACTTCATGGCTTCCTAATGCCACGCACATGCTCCTTGAAGAAATCCCTTAAAATTGGCTGCTTCCAAATAACCTGGTCCCAAAATGGCACATGAGGAAATGCCCTTACAAAACAAATCCTTACGTTTCAGCCTAGCGGAGCATCCAAGTGCACAGCGAGGCCAAGGCAAACACAGGGCTACTCTCGCCTGGAAACGTACGTGGTTTGAAAATCCCCATTGTTGCTCTGTCCCAGCAAATGATTCATCCTCCCCACGGGGTTTTGTCTTGCCTCCGCACATTTCGCAAGGCTGCCTGGCTTTATAACAGCGCGGATGCACGGGGTGACTCCTGGCAGATTTCTCGGCTCGCGGGAGAGCGAGGAGGCAGCGGCTAATCCTTCTAACAATGATTTTCCTCCTGCAGCACGGCTTCCTGCTGGCCATAGACTTACTACTTGCAATGACCCTTTCCTGCTTCTTCTATGCCTTTGCCTGCATTTCCATTGCATTTCTGACCTGCTTCGTGATCATCTTCTCCTTTGGCACTGTGGAGAGGAACGTTGATGTGAAAGGGAGAGCAGTTGTAATTCTCATGTCCAACAGCTCCATTGGGAGAATGTTTGCAAGGAACCTGGATAAAGCAGGTTTCAAGGTGTCTGCTGCACACTGGCCAGCTCGAGAGAAGGGGACAGCTACCGAAGAGTGCACTTCAAACATGGAGGTAGCCCAGCTCCACATGAATGAAGATGAGTACCAGAAGACAGTGAAAACCTTCGTAGAAAGCCACTTGTCCCTGAAAGGTAACTGTTAGGGTAAACTGCAGATTGTGCCTACAGTGGAAGTTAAAATGCACAAGATTGTGAGATTGTTATAGTTCAGCAAATGAGGGAGGCAAGAATGCTTTAGAAAATGGTTATGACACTGTAACTGCATTGCATTTTGTTGTGCAAAATGAAAATTTTAATTTTCCAGGGCAAAGAGCCTGTCTTGGTGGCTGTGAAAAGCCCCAGTAGACCCCAGACCCTGGAGGAAGGCAAGGTAGGCCAAGGAATGAGGGGAAGAAAGTCCTATCAAGGCAAAGAGGACTGGACTTGCCTTAGGGAGAAAACACAGGGATGAACTAGGGGGACCAAAGACCCAGACAGTGACCTGAGATGAAGGAATATGTATGATTTTAAACCTCTTGTGGATTAACAAATCAGAGTTTCCTCTTGACTTCTTGGCTACTGTGAGATACACAAGAAAAAGTCAGATCAGAGCTTTGGCTGGCAAGTTGGGACAGTCTCTTTCAACCACACTGCTGTCATTTCTGTGGGGATATGTGGCTGAAAGCAGCCTGCAGAGCTCACCTGGGACAGTTTGGGACAAGTGTCCTACTGAGGGGGTGGCTCTAAATTCTTCTGCTAGAGAATCTCCATGGTTCTTTCTCAGTGCCACCGAGCAGACTGGCTTATGCCCCAGCTGAGTTACCTCTGCTATTCACGAGTCTCTCTCTTCACTGCTATAATTTTACACCTCTTGGGAGTGACAGAAAATTCAGTCTCAGCCATCAGGGCTGTAACCTCATTGCCCTCAGAGCTATGAGATTACAAGAGAAGAGGCCAACCCCTTTCCTCCACTGTGAACCTACTTAAGTAACCTCTGAACACTGAAGTTCTCTCTGCTTCCTCATATCACCTCCTTCCTTCTCCAGCTTCTCCATCCCTCTCCTCCTTGCTGTACTCTCTGTGGTTTCTCCAAGGCTCACTCTGAGGTGTCCCCAGGGCAGCCTCTCCACTTGCTCACAGAGATCACTCATCTGACAAGTAAGACCCTTTCACTGCTGCCCAGCACTGAAAGTTTTCTTTGTGCTCTCAGGCCCTACAGAGGAAGGACATTTTGGAAGTCAGAGCATGCACCATGAAGCCTCTCCTACCGCAGACACCTACCGAGAGGCGGTAGGGAACCCCAGCCAATACCTGCTGCTGCCTGCAGCTATTCAGCACCCAGTGGCACAGGTTCTCACACTGCTTTTTTCCTCAGAAGCATCCAGCAGACCAGCAGTGCCTGTGATCAGATCCTGTGCAACTCTGCATGGCCCAGGATACATCCCTCCACATCACAGGCAGCCTGCGGGCTCTGGGAAGGGGTCCCTGCACACCAGCAGTGAGTTTGACTGAACACTCAGCTGCCTGAATGAGAATTTAGGCTAATTTACCCTAGTAAACTTATTCTGGTAAAACTTGCCTGCATGGACAAGGCCCAAAAGCTCTCCAAGCTTAGGGCACCAGCACAATCCTGCTCTGGAAATTAACGATACAGACTTTCTTAACCAGTGGGAGCTGATGAATTCTGTGCACTTGTGTTAATTAAATGAGAATCTGGCCTGGTAATATCTGTCTTCTTTTTTTTTTTTTGCTTTTGAGTAGTTAGGTCCCTGTGCTAGTTAAGGGCTTTTGCAGAGCTCGTGTTTTCTTGACAGGGTGCTCCACTGTAGGATCCATGAGGTTTTACATTGAGGATCTCCTGCATAATATTCAGATGGGGATGTTAAAATGTATTTCCCAAGTGCTGACCCAATTGCATGGCAGATCAAAGCATTGTATCAGGAGGGGAAAAAATAAAAAAGGAATAAAAAAAGAAAAAGGCATCTCACAGTTTTCTTGGATTTGTTAACAGTTTGAAGCGGGTGCTGGTATTCATTTTGCAAAATTTACTGTAATATTTTTGGCATGGGTTGGACGAACATGAACCCTCAGCAACAGCTGACTGATTATGAAAAAATTTTAAACCAAATCAAAAACTTACATTGAAAAGGTCCCATGTGCAACATGCAGTTTGGTCAGCAGGACCTGGACAAGGGCAGGAGAAGAGACAAGTCGTGGCAGAACCACTATACAATTTTCTCCATTTAAAAGTTTCTTTTATGCAGTCTATGTGTATGTAATTTTTGTTTTTGAAAGAACAGAAATTCTGTGCTAGTTTCTATGGGATTTTTTATAACTTGTCCCCATAGGAAGTTTTTACCATTATATCTTTGGTAATGCAAATAAAAAGACACTTGTTCAATATAATCAAAGCTTTTGAAATTCATCCTAAATGCCTTTCAAAGTAACACTGTGGGGACAGAACCCCCTAGTCATGGTTCTTTCTAGAAATAAAATACTTATGACAGCTAAAATAATCTACTTTTTATTCTAATACAAGCCCAGAGATCCAAATTTTCAGGAAGGCTAACCCTTGTATTTTGCATTGACTGTACATGTGAGTAAAGTACTATTAGGTCTAAAGTGGTTGTATCATAAAGATACAGAGAAATGCAAGTCAGACCCCTTCCAAATTCACTGTTTACTTTGTGATAGCTTAACGTGGTTCATCAAAAAGCCTTTGATTCTTCTGGCTTTTAGCCTTTGGTGCCTTTAGATCAGATGTTTAAACTTCCTCTATGACTAAGAGGTCAAAGAGAGAAAGGGAAAAAGATGAGAGAAGGAGTTTTAATTGCTCACCTCCAGTAGCTGAGCTTGTACTGTCAAATATCGCAAGGGCTCTTGGCATCATGTCCAAGTACTCAGTGACGGAGCTGTTTGAGAAATTGCTGTGCTGTGTTGCTCTTTGGGCAGGTTGCCTGGAAATGCTGGCAATTGCTTCATGATTTTCAGGATTGACTGCAGGGAGGGTGGGGTAGGGCAGGGAGGGAAAAATGTGGAGACAGGCAAGACCCAACAGACAGTCTGACCTGACTCAAGCAGAGTTCAGGCTATCAGAGCACCTGTGTGATTAATAGTGTAGTTGTGGTACCTTGGGGTTCACCTAATCCCATGCACAACACAACAGTCACAGGACTGAGTAAAACCAGTACTGACTGTACCAAAGGTCATAGAATTGCTGCGGTTGGGAGGGACCTGAAAGAAGACAGAGGTCCAATCCCACTGCCACGGGCAGAGACCCCCCTCCACTAGAGCAGATTGCACAAAGCCCCACCCAGCCTGGCCTTGGACACTTCCTGGGATGAGGCATCCTCTATAACAAGACATTCCTCTGTAATGTCTCAGGTTTCTTCAGGGAAGATGATCCTTGATGCCATGACTCATGCAGCCCAGTCTCCCTGTCTTTATTCAGATCTCTGATGGACTCTTTGGTCCTTACCAGCTTCCCTCTGTCCCTTTCTGCTAAATAGGAAGGACAATAACTTTTCCACAAGCAGAGATTATGCAAATTAATAATACTAACTCCTAAATAATGTTGGGTCCCATATCTGACTCTTTCTCCCCCCACACTTCATCATGGTGTTTCAGAACAGTAGGTCGTGCATATTTCCAAACCTTGTTCAGCAGGTTCCAAAGGGCCTGGAGAGAGCTCCCTGTGAGAACAGCTACACCAGTGGGAGATAATGGACATGGATATCATCCTTGGCCATCTGTCCCCATCCCCACAATACTGCTGGCAAAGCAGCTCTCGTAACCTCTTCTTAAACTAGTCCAGGCAAGATCTCCTGATCATTTGATCAATTTCAATAGGCACATTTATTTAATCCAGCTGATTACTTTCTTCTGTGCACCATAGGACACTCAGGCGATCTCTCTGAGCAAAGCTGTGAGGGCACTAACACCAGCCTGGGAAAGTACAGCTAATCCTGAGCAAGGAAGGGTGCCCACAGCTGCCACTGCTTGCTCAAGGCTGGGTACTGAGATGTTGCAGAACTACACAGAACACTGAACTCTTGAGGCTTCCAGCAGCCTCAGGGCCTCTTGGACTATCTCCACCTCTTCTAAAGGTCAGGCTGGTCTTGCAGCTTTGTTCTGCAGAGGTAGCAGTGGTAGATGCTCTCCTAGTACTTTCCCTTCCATTGCACCTCTCCTTCAGTTTGCCATAAAGTTCAGTCCAGGAAGACCCTACAGTGTGTCTGAACAGGAGACAGACACATTTGAACCAGTCCCTCATGTGCTGGACACCGTACAAACTCTTTTGCTTCCTATCAAAGTCAACACAGTCAATCAAATTATTTTATTAGAAGGTAACCCTTACTCACTTTCAATGCTCTGCTTATCTTAAAGGCAAGGCCATACAGTTACTCCTAAACTCACAGCAGAGGGAAAGTTCAGCTTCTTTTACCTTAGTGAATGGCACGAGCAAGGAAGAGGCCCAACATCCTGCCTTTCCCACTCCCTACAGAGATGGATTGAACAGACTCAATAATCATTGACTGCAATAAACTACAAGGGAGTAGGAATGAATAAAGCAAACGGAATCACATACTCATGCAATTTTAAAGAGCACTGCATTATTTAACTTCACTCAGCTACAAAAACTGCAGGCCACCTTGGATAAATCAGGCCATTTTCCAGGCTGCAAATGACCATGCTTGGAGTTATGAGTCAAATGATTAATTTTTGTAGCTATGCTTTTGTGCCTTTAATATGGGTTATCCAGAAGCCTTTGAAAAACTGGCTTGCAAATATATTGCCTTCCTGTCTCTTGTGGATTTATCAGAACTAGAGAAGTACTTTGATACAGCAGCATCGGGGCTATGAAATAACCCTGACAGAGAAAACGATCTCGTTCTGAAACCATAGGCTGCAAGGATTTATTTATTTGAAGATGAAGGGGAGTTTCCCCATTATAAGCTTCTTTTTAAAGATAAGAATCTATGCATCATCTATAGTCGAAGTGCCTTTTTCTTTCTTGAGAGGAAGATACACATCAGCACCTCTGGACATTTTGTGGGAGGCCAATTTTCATTTTCTGGAAGTGTTTTGGTAATTCTTTTGTTTCAACAGACAATTCCTCTGCCAAGAGCCAGGCACCCTGGACATGCACATAAGCCCTCATGACTAAAGGGTTACACAATCCAGAAAAGCAACACTTCTCTGTCCCTCACTCATGGCCAGTGGGCAAAGCCCATTTGGGACCAAAACCTCCATCCCCACGACATTGCCGCTGCCAACACTCTTGCCTTGCAGGAAGGCCATGTGTTTCAGATGGATAATTTTTAATCCTGGCAGGGATCAGTCTGGTCATCTGGCCTGACCTGTATTTTACAGGCCAGAGAACTTCATCAAGACTTGAGAAGAACAAAGCAGGCAGCCAGCCATGTGGAAATACCTGGGCAGGGAAAGCAGGAGCTGAGTTATGAACAGTGAGTTGGGTTTGTTGTGAAATCCAGCAGGTACCTGTGAGCCTCACTGTGCACATCAACATTTTGTTTTGCTGCTTGGTGTTGGCTGCAGGATTTCTGCTTGCAAACCCAGATCTTGAAGCAATAATTAAAAATTCATCTTGGTCTGCTGTATTTTAAAAAGTGGGTTATTTAGTTGCATGCACTCAGAACATGTTCCATGCTCACCACAAGTACCAGCCTTGCGTGTAATATTGTGGAAGGAGAAGGAGGTGAAAGAGCCATGTGTTGCCATAACCTTTTGTAGCTTGCTTCCAAATCTTCTGTTTGCAGGCAGGAACAAAAAGAAACTAAACAAAGCCCAGGAAGTTGGATACTTGTGTTGTGCTGGCTCCTAAATTCTGCCAGAATTTAGCTTTAGCTAATTTAGCTTCCTAAAGCAGTACCCTCTTCACACTGCCCTCGCTTAGCTCATATGAATTTTGGCCTCATAGTGTAAGTTTATCTCACAACAACTCCCAGACAAGAGTTTGATTTCCTGAAGACTGAAGAGTATTTTTAGAGATTGCCAGAAAGATATCTATATTTATGACATATCATTCTTGAAACAGATGATCGATACATGCTCATGCACGTGCAGGGGTAGGATTTGATTTTATTTTACCTTCATCTCTAAAGTACCTGAAAAGCTGTTTATTTATCAATATGCACGATGCTAAAATAATCTCTGATTCTGCAAGTCACTGGAAACATTGACAGATGGAACATAACCTTTACACTAATTCAAAAACATCCCAAATAAGAGCTTAACCTTGCACCAGTTTAGAAACATTGTCTTTCATTAACCAGAGCTGGACAGCTTTCAGACAGACAAATATTTTTGAAAAATACCAGGATTAAAGCTCTAAGAGTTCCACAGATCTGTCTCTCTTCAAACTAATGCAGTTTGTCAGAAAGTGTGTGTGCACCTGTATTTTTTCACTCCACCCCCCCTACCTCAATCCTTCAGGAAAGTTTGCCAGAGGTCAGTTTTAACACAGAAAGGGAACCAAGTGAGAGAAGATCTCTGCAGCTCTGGTTTCCCATGCTACATTGTTTGGAGACAGAAACCTGAACAGTTCTAAGACATATGCTTAGAGACTTAATTTGAAATATGTCTCAAGACTGAACATGCATGAAAATTTAATACTTTTGTATATGATAATTAAATACTTCCCTAATATAAATTATCCACGTGATTACAGAACTTCCGAGTGGATAATATATTTACTTTAAATCTCCCCTCTTGATATTTCCCATTTAACTGTGTTTTCCCAGCACTTTTCATGCTGCAGACTCCCAGGTAACACAGAAGAATTGCTGTGGCATTTTCAATAGGAAAAGGTGGGCAAGAGCAAACTCTTCTACAGAGTTCTTGCTGCAGGAGAGAGGACTTGAGCCAGGTCTATGGTCAGCTCAGCCTCTGGAGCTTTGCTTTTGGCACTACGTTGCTCCTCCTTTTCCCTGGGGAAGCTCCAAGGAGAAATGTCTGGCAGGGACAGCCTGTGGTACTACAGCTCTCAAAAATCCCAGCACAGAGCTGAGTTTCACTCCATGGGAGGCTGACTTGGCATAAGTTTAGATCAGGCAACAACCTGCCACTAGAGGGTTAAGAAAAAAAATTAAAAAAAAGATCAACCTGTTTCACATCTTTTGAATTATAAATGCATGTGGCAAAAGCCTTTTAGACCCAATGCTTAATTATAATTAGTCAAATAATTTGTTATGAAGATATGGTCAAAAAAAAGCACCTTTCTTCTGTTCTTAGGTCCCTAATTTCTAGAACTACATTTATTATTCTTAAGTATTCACGGCTCTGGTTTGGTCAAATAGTTCAAAATCTATGAGCTGTCTGATACAAAATTATCCTGTCAAACAGCTGTGCCAGGCAGAATTCATTTCCAACCCCAGGCCAGATGTGATTAACTTCTTAAATCACCAGACTAGATGTATAGCAAATAGTTATTTTCAATAATGAATACTACTCATATTTCCTTCTGTAAAAAATGTTGTCATCAGAGAACCATTCCCTGTGGATGATCCAGACCTGAATTTACACCTGGATGTCCAACTGCCAGGACAACTGACTGCTCCCCCATAGGTTTTTCCCTACAGGTCCCAGCATTGGTGTTTAAGTTCCGTTCTGGCTTGTCCTCAAGGTGGAAACACAGCACATACATCACAGAAGTCCATTTAAGCCTTAGAACAGTGACAAAATATAGTCCAGAAAGTTTTGGGGTTTTTAGGCCCTGCAAATCCATTCTGGATTTGAACTGCCCTTTTACTATAAGAGTCCAAGTGCTTGTTCTCCATTCCCTGCTCCTATTTTAAGTGTCATCATTAAATTAATTGAGATGTCACCAACATAAAGCTAGATCTCCCTTCAGATTACTTGCCTTCCTCTCCTTCCCTCTGGCCACCTTTGTAGTTTCATATTTACATATATTAAAAATGCATTTTCTCTTGTCTTGCAACCCAAGATTCCCACAGAATCAGGAAAGTTTTTAGCCCTCATCAGAGATTTGAGTCTCCATCCTGTTTTAAATTTATGAAGACCAAATTTTCCAATGAATAAACATAGTGATGGAAAATTCCGAAGAAGTTCCAATAACCATATAGACAAATTGACTCATTTACCAGGTACCAGACTGCAAAGGGAGGGATTGTGTCCTTCTTATCCATCCATTCAAGAACAGCAGACTCCAGTGTTGTTTATATAAGGTCCAGAAAATAAATATACAGGCAGAAATAGGAGAATAAATTACAGCCTTAAAAAAGAAAAACAGAGGTGACAGGAGGAATGCTACTGTCATCCACTTGCTCCCTGCATCTCTCTCTAGACCTCTCCAGCAGATTTTTTTTATTCATGCCACCAGCTCCAGGGCACAGATCATCCCTGCCTGCGTCAGTCATGTGGATTCACACTGTCTGATGCAAAACAGGTCAATGCATTGACCCTGCACCTAAAATATGGGAGCAGGTAAAAGAGAACTTTTGAGTCTTGGCTCTGTTTTCTGAGAAACAGGGAGGCAAAGCTCTGAGAAGGACAATTCTCAGCCAGAAAAAAAAAAATCACCCACAGCTTTCTTTGGGCACTTGCTAAGACACTATGGAGATATTTCCCTTAATACGTTATTCTCTCTCTCTTCCCAAAGTAAATCAGGGGAACTTGTTTCCTCAAGAAGGAAGTCACCATTTCCTCAGCCAGCAGCCACCCTTTCCCCCTGCCTTGGATACACTATCTGGAGACCATTTGGAGCACCCACCAAGTTTAAAGGAAATGTGATCCCTAAGTAGACACTGCATTTTTATGATTCAGAGCCCCTTAGCACTGCTTTTTGAAGTTACATAAGTAAATGGATAAAAATCCCCTCTCTAAGATTATTCACTACACCACAGACAGAAAGGCCCCAGTTCTGATTAATTTGTTCTACAGAGAAGAAAACTTTTATACCTGAATTTTCCCCATGTGGTATTTGGAGGTAGTGGCTTTCCATCTTCATGGCATTTCCATCTTAAAGAGAACAAGTCTCATTGAGTGATGGTTACTAATAAATGCCATTTGATTTTTCCTCAAGCGTATTTCTTGGAAAATACTTCCTCTGCTTCTAAGAAAAGCAATTTGCTAATGTTTGCCTGATCTTAAAATTGATTTGACCTTCTGCAAATGATGTGACATCCCAGCGTGTTGCTGAACCTTTTGAAGTGCATTAGGCTGTTCATACAGCATAACTTTCTTCTGTTTATTCTGGGTGCCCTCTCCATATAACTGATGGAAACACTCCCAAAGCTTTCATAAAAATAACTACTAGGAATTGGTAAAAAAATAAAGATTTGGAATTCCAGTGGAATATCTGATAACACATTGCAGTGGATACAGGGAGGAATAACTCTCAACCAGCTCTACTTCTAATGCTAAGCCTTGCACGCTATGGCCCCCTCCTCCCAAGCTCATCATGTTCAGATTTTTAATTAGAATTAGTTTCATGGGACAATATTTCATCTGTACCTGTTATGCCTTTGGAGAAACATCATGATGTAAAACCAGAATAACCTGGATGAGGTAACTGAGCTCATACCCTCTTAATTTGGCAGGTGTGTATGGGATGATGAAGAACCCATCGATCCTGATATGGGAAGAAGGGGCATCAGACACACGTGAGTCACCTGAGAGAAAAACCTCTTGTGACCAGAAGAAATCTCTCAAGGCTCCATGTAGGAACTACTTATTGCAGCCAGGTACAACTGAATATATTGCATTTTTCTGACAATGTCTAGATAAGGAGGAAAATGTCTTTATAATGTTGTAGCAAATAGAGGTTTTTGTCTTTAAGATTGTTTTCAAAATTCCAAAAACAAAGCCCTTGTTCATGGCCACTCCTCACCAGGGTTGGCCATTGACAGCTTAAAATGTGGGTTTAAAGGATGTTAGCTAATATTCTAGAAAACTCTCACTGGAATTTAATTAAGACTACCTAGGGAGGACAGAGCCTACATGTACAGAATCAGCTCTGCAAAACCTCCAATGTCTCAGGGACCACCTAAGCACCCCTACCCTGACATAGAAAATAAAACCCCACAGCTCCCATCAGCAAAGTACAATTCAGCAACTGGGAGCACTGAGCCTTTAGCAGATGGCAGAAAGTCTCCTCCTGGTTTGCTCTTCACACAGAAGATACTGCTTCACTTGAAGAGGTGTCTTGCCAGGGCTAGCTGTAGGAAGGAAGACTTCCTGATGTGAAATAACCCTCTAATTAAACCATGGCCTTATTCATTTACGTGCCACATTCATTTGTAATTTAAGACTTGAATGAGTAATTATAAACAATAATATTTAGTTTTAGTTGCATGATGAATCTCCTCTGCAAGACTCTCACCATTTGAAGGTGTTCAGGCTCGTAAGAGTCTGCACACAGGAGGCAGACTCTGGCCTTGGGGAAAGGGTCACTCTGCTGTAGTGTCCCAGAGCACTTTCTGTTCTTATTGAAAAGGGCAGTGATCAAAAAAATTGTGAGAGCAGCCAGCTAAGCACTCCATGAAATAGCAGGAAAAAGTAGGCGTCTCCTCCTTTCTCACAGAAGTATTAGATGTGGAGTAAATCACAGAAAGACGGGCTGAACAATCAAGAAGCTGCTCTCCCAATTCCCTGTTTCTCCTCCTGTATCCTCCCTCTCCACAGACCCTGCCCTGGATCTCAAATAGTGTTGATGGCCACTCTGCCAAGCTGCTGCTGGCCTCCATCCTCAGTACAGGCACAGAGTGTGAGGGCAGCTCAGCCTGGGAGCAGCCTGTTCCCCACTCAAGCCCCTAGTCCTGTCCTCACAGCCCTGTGTAAAGGTGGAAGTGGGAAAGAGATCGTTCACTTGGCAAATCCAAACCCATGAGGGCTGCGCTGAGGATGCTTCCTCTTTTTTGGCACATCACTGCTCTCTTTTGCTATTGAGTTAACCACTGAAACAGTGTTGCTTTTCTGTTTGCAGTTCTCTGTGTCGGGGTCCTCTTTCGCCCACTGAACTGTGCCCTGTCGTTCCTGAAGAGAAGCCCACGGCTCCTTATGTCTCTGCTGAAGTCCAAAAACTGAGAGGTGAGACAGCACACTCACAGCTGAGTTACCTGAGGGAGATCACCAGCAGCTCTTGCCTCTGCTGGGACAGGGAAGGGTGAGCCAGGCAGTAGGAAGAAGCCTGGGAGCAGCTTCCTGCCCCTTCCAGCACTCTGACACTGGAAGGACATTGTCTGTCTGCATCAATCTGGCTCCAAGGAGTCCAGCCCAGGGCACAGCAGTAGATTCAGATGGGTAGCAAACACAAGACCAGCCAGTTCAGGCTCCAACACTGAGCAGAGCGTTTGCTCCTCCCCAGCATCTTGCTGGAATTTATGAGGCACTGTAGTTCCTCTGAAAGGGCAAACCCAAAAATATCCTGTTCGTTGCTGGATCATCTCTCCCCAGTTCCTGTGTTCTCACTGCTGCAGGCTGTGAAGGCTCCTGAATCACATTTGCTCCAGCACATGTCTAGGAAAGCAACTGAAATGGTGTGTTCCCCCCACATCCCAGCTGGAGAAAAAGCACCTAGAGATTCACTGATCTACACCACAGGACAGGAGGGAAAACAGAAAAAAAAATCCAGGAAAAGAAAAAGAAGACAGAGAGCACATGAGATGAGCTCCCAGTGTCCCCACTGCTTGGTCTAATCTTTCCTTGCTCAAGGGGGAAAGGCCTCTGGCTCTCCATCTAACACTACCTTCAGGTGCCTGGTTCTCAGTACATTTTGATCTTTTTGGGTTTTGGGTCAGGGCCATAAATCACACTGTGGATGCTGTGAGGAACACAGAGGTGGACAGAGCCTGTGGCCTCCCAGCACTGTGGCACTGGTGGCAGCAGGGATGAATTCACTGCAGGCCATGCAGTGAAATGGCAGCAGGAAGGAGCTCAGTTGAAATGACTGAACAGCACTAAAGAGCTTTCCTGGTGTCTTTCAGCCAGGAAGGAAACCCACGGAGCACCACTGGGAACACCGTCATGCCATGATGAAAAAAGGCTACAGGAAGGAGCATAACTGGGATCGGAAGTGACAAATTCCTGGCAGCACAGGATTAGGAGTGGTGACTTCAATCAACACAATGAAAAACTGTGGATGAAGACAGAAAGCACCTCTTTAACTATGAGGCAGGTCTCCAACTCCCTTGCAGATCTAATCTGTAACAGAACACTGAGACACTGAAATTTTGGGATGTACAGTACAATGCACACTGTACACACTGGGATATGCAGAGGAAAAAACATCTGAGGTGAAAGGAAATAAAGGAAGAACTCTGCTGGGAAGCAAAATGCTACGGCTTGGTTTTCATTATCTAAAGCCACAACTCAGAACTGTTTGACTGATGATAAGAGATGTCACCCACCCAGGGAGCTGGATCCAGACAGCAAAAGGAAAGCTTTCAAAACAGCTTCTATAATAAGACATTAAACCAGTTTAATATCAAGCCAGACTGAAAACAAGCATTTTAATACCAGGACATCAAAGCACTGAGAGAGAACATGCTAAAGCAGAAAAATCCTGAATTAAAAGCTTGAGGTTTTAGTCTTTACACATTTGGCAAGTAACCAATTAGACAAATAATGTCAAGCCCATACACTCTGCAGAATGTCCCAGGAAATGTTTTCTTTAGCCAGAACCCTGTTTTGAGAGCTGTCAACTCCCTCAGTGCATAATCCCATTCTGTGCACATAACCCTGTGCAATTTCAGTTAATAACCATTATTTTCTCCTCCAAATTATTGCAGGGGACATGTGTGGGCTGCTACATAGTTATTGCTTTTCCTCCAGAGTGACCTTCACTCCAAAGATGGTGCCTGCCTATATACACGGTCTAAAAGTAGGGACATTATGTGAGCAAAGCTCCTGAAGACTCCAGTGGAAGTTTATCTTGCCTCAGGACTCAGGAATGGCCTAGATTTGTTTATAAAGCTTCCCAGTCCTCTGGGATACAGGGAACTACTGCGTACAAGCATAAAATTATGGCTGTGAGGCAATACCACCATGAGATAAATTATAATATAACTGCACTTAAAAGTATGTTTAACACAAATTAGTTCTATCAAACTAACACTAAAGTTATAGAGTGCTGGAGCTGACTAAGGGATCTGAATGCCCAGATGCTTTTAATTTGAGTGGGAATGAGGGATTTGAATTCTTTAAATAGTCTTGAATGTTTCATCACTAACTTATAACACACAAAAAAGTAAAAATTAAAGTAGCTGGTTCTTCATGCCTACAAAAGAAGATTTGGCCAACATCTTTTGGGACACATGCCCCCAGACATACTGCCATTAAAATTAGAGATTCAGAAATTCCTGAAAGTAATTCAAGTTTTGATGAAAAATTTCAGGGGAAAAAAAGCATTCCAAGAAACATTTTTCAATAGCTCAGTTTGATTAATTCAATAGAAATGTAATTGGGGTTATAAGTCTGCTTAAATAAAAATAGCTGTAGCACCAAATCCAGTGTTCTATGCCTCCAAACAGAAACAACTGCTCACACCCAAGGCCCATTCTTTCTCCCCAGTCTCAACTACAAAACTTCTATTTTTCAACCTTCTTAAGAAAGCATAGACTTGTACTTCAAATATAACAGATTTTCCTGGGCAACACTGTAACATTATTTCGTGACAGAACCAAAATATTAGTAGTGATCAAGAAACAGAGGGAAGCTGGTTACATGAACACAACCTTTAAGAATTTAAATTTATGTTAATAACCAATCTATGAGTTAATGTGATTCGTTTATGGATGTCTGTGTGCCTGTTGAAGGATACTAAGGGAACATCCACTTGGGTTAAATACAACCCATCATTGTCACTCTCTTACCAGCAGTCTTTCTCTATTTTGGGGGTACTTTTCTCCTGACTCCTCTCCTGAGCAGAGCTCAGCACACTCAGAGCTCCAGTGAAGGCAGAGCCCAGCATGCAGGTACAATCCACCTCCCCGCTGACCACTGGGAGGTGTTTCAAGGCCTGAAGTGAGAAATTTCCCTTCGTGTGTTAATTGTATTCAAGGAAAAACATTCAGGGGAGGACAAAAAGGAGGGAGAGGGCAGGGAAGCAAAATAATGATTAGTGTAATGGGATTTGCTATTCTTGTTAATATTTTAATCAATATAAACATTTATAGAACTCTCTTACGTGCTTGCCATGCTCAAGCCACTTTATATTTAGCTCTACACTGATAAGCCATGGTTAGTCTTGCCTATGTCTCTACTACAAACTTCTGCAACAACAACAAAAAAAAAGGCAAGACTGTGCCTAAAAACCCAGCCATGCCCAAATGGCCTTGCCATGGCGTGTGTCCTGGTTGTGCTGGATACACCAGACAGACGATATGGAGGTGATGGATCTCACGAAAAGTGGGATTGGCTCTGTATAGGCAAGTTATTCTTGTAGGTGCTCCAAGACTCTGCTTGCATTGGCCCTGCAGATGGAGCCCACATGTGCTTCTCACCTGCACTGGAGACTGCCCAGCACTTCTGAGGCTTTACTGATCACACAAGGTTGGATCTTGTGCTTTCCACAGAGTCTTTCCCGGAAGGAATGACTCGGCAACAGCCCCTGACTTGAGAGTTAATCAATGAGAATGTGAAGAGAAACAAAAGATACAAAACCACACAGACATAGAGGGACAAGTCCCACAGAAGTCACCACGGTGAGGTTGTTGGTGCCACAGTGGTTTTATTGAGAGCAGTTTTATTTGCTATTTAATTCCATGTAATTTATGAGAAATTACTGGTGTCACATCACAGGACATACCACATGTTCTAAGGAGCCACAAGCCTTCCTTACAATCCTTATACTTCAGCTTGATTTCAGGCAGAGAGAAAGTTTGCCTTAACTTTTGCTTTCATCTCTCTAAATAGTGCTAAAAGCATGTAAAAACATCCTATGGCTGTATCAGTATAAAGCTCATTTAAAAGGCTTATAACTGACTTTGAAATACACTGAGAGAATCTCCAAACTGACAAGTGTAAGGAGGGGAAAAAATAATCTCTACTAAAGGCAAATTTCTCTGCAGAACAGCCTTCCCCACTGCGAGGGGAGGGGGCACTTCCCCCTCCAAAATCCTGTCCCCACAGTGTCACAACAGTAGAAGTTGTGCCATTTATAGATGCTCTTCTGTAACAGCAACTGCCACAGGCAGCATCTGTCCAAGGAGCCTGGATCCCATGCTCCAGAACACAGGAACTCTGAACCGTGTAGTCACAAGATGAGTTTGCTATAATGTGTCTAATTAATTTGGCATTTCCTAGGGACAAAATAAAATAATAAAAAAATAGCAAAAAGTATCTAGGGGCGATGCTGTTGTATCAGCTCCGAGAAGCGTGAAAAAACGAACTGCAAGAAACAATATCGAATGGGTAGGCGAGTTATTTTGGCTTTTTAAATGTATTTTTTGAATAAGAAACAACCCACAACTTTACATTGTACCATTTGGGCGCACTTTGTGCTTCCCGATATCACAGGTCAACTCATGCCCAAGGCAAAACCTGAAATACCATTTCCCAAGACCGTCATCACACAAAAACACATTCAAACAGATGCAAATACTGATAACTCAGCAATAAAGGAGGAGTTACATGCTTCCAAGCAGAATTTGAATAACAATCCTTGCCTGAGGCCAGCGGAACAAACCTCAAACCCTGATTAAAACCTTAAATACCCACTGCTATGGCTAAGTCTTTGTGCCAGGGGTTCTCAAAGTCCTCGGCCTCTCCCTTCTATCAGCCACATCCCATATGGAAACAAAATAGCAATGGACACAAAACAGCCCCCTTGGAACCTCCCTCAAAAATATCCTTCTATCAGTTTTCCAACCAGTTTAACACCCAGGTGTTTTCATCCATTCCATCCTTTTAAGAGTACATATGAAGCAGTTTCGGAATTCAAACCAGACTGTTGCATCACAAATAACAAACAAAAAAAAAATCTGCCTGTTATTAATCCCCTCATTTTCTTCTAAGTGCTCAAAAGTAGTTTGGTTATTTGCTCCAGCGTTTTTGCAGGAACTGAAGTTAAGCTGACAGGTCTATAATTCTAGATCTGCTTGTTAGCACCACTTTTGGACTGATAACTCAAACCTGCACACACTGCTCCTGGGCTCTGCTCCAACAGACCACTTTAACACACATTTAATTGAGAGTGAGAGACATCTGTGGCTGCAGAGAGGTTGAGTCACATGCTTAATGCTACACACATTTGCCAGGATGTTTTCCTAGTTCCTAAGAAGGGATACATTTTAAAAAACAAACAATAAACCCCACCACACCAAACCCAGACACATCAAAGATGTGTTTTCATACAACACTTATGACTTTAAGAATGAAAATGCCAACAAATGATGAACATCAATCTCCACGGATGAATGAAAAGCCAGAATCTTCTGATACCCAGTGATCACCTCCACTACAGTGACTTCTTCTCTTATTGTGCTGCTTTATTCCCTTGCTTTGTTAGATCTTTCTCAAATCTCCCTTATCTTAATTACCTGACACTTTATGCCTCCAGCATGTTCTTCAGCCTTATTAGCTCTTCCTTCTAGGAGCCAATTAATTGATTAGATGTCACTTAATCTGTCACAAACTGCTACTGACACCTCTTGCAGCAGATTTTTGTACATTTCAAGTGTATTTTCCTGCTTCTGGAAGACAAGAGCACTGACTGCTCTGGAGAGCAAGGCTAATCCCACTCCTGGGTCAGCTCTGCTCAGATCAGTTCCCACCAACAAAGCTCTTAAACCCCGCACTCCATCTCCCAGCCTTAGGATTACCTGTAGCAACATCCCAGAAGGAAGGAGCATATTGAAAGGAGTCAAACGTACAACGGGTCACACACAAGGTGGGGCTCAACCAGAGTCCTCTGCTGCTCTCCATCATCTCCTCCAAGTCCAGAAAGCCTTTTCTATCCTCCATGTAAGGCAGTCACCGTAAACATAGCCCTGTTGCTTCATCCAGTGAACCAATTACACTGTTGAGTGAGCTGGACTCTTTCCACTGGTAATGAACCAGCTCTGCTCCATGGGACTGCCATCCCAAGGGATAACGGACTCACCTGGATCATGGGGTGCTGAGCCCCAGCCCCTAACTCCCACTTGTACCTTGCTCTACTAGTTTTTCCCTGTTTCTGTTGCTGTTTGTTCCTTGCTTTCAAGCCCAAGATAGATGTGGTCAGTCAGGTTTTCTTCCACACCTTTTCTAGCTAATTTCTTCATTCTCTCCATGTGAATCATTTCCCCAGATCACTGAGGCCTCAGAGAACACTGCTTATTCCAGAGTAAATTTATCTTATGCATACAGAATTGGGAAGGAATTCCAGCTAACAGAGCTCTCTTGCAAGCTAATTATTCTTCAAAGAAGTTTTAGGCAGTCCCAGGGAGCATCTAACTATTGATTTTCTACTCTGTGTAATTTCTCTGCAAAATGTAATCATTCTCCTCCTGTCTCTCATTGTCACTCATCTCTCAGAACAACCTGGGAACAATAAAAGAGTGGAATAGAGGGCACCAAGAAGGGCACTGTCAAGAAGAAATATCTCTGTACAAGCAGAGTCTGTAAAAGCAAACCCAAGAAATGTCTGTAGACCTTGTTTAATATTCATCAGCCAGTGTAATGTATAACTGAAACCCAAATGTAGCTGTTATGAAAATTCAGGCTAAAAGGAAATCAAATGGAGACAGCATTCTAAGGATGCTGGCATTTCAGAGTTTCTCATTTCTGGATTTCCAGCATAAATGTACCACAGAATGTTACTGAATATATTGGTGCTTCCAAGTGGCTACATTTGTATATGCCAGAACTTCCTAAAAAAAAAACCAAAAAACAAAAAAACAAAACCAAAACAAAACAAAACAACAGAAAAGAGAGAAACAAAAGGAGAGAGAAAAGTTGCTGGCAGTAAGAGACTCCAAGGAACTGGCCCAGGATAAATCTATTGCTAACACATGATTTTGTGGAATAACAAAGTGAAAATGGAATCGAGACCAGCACATCTCAATAAACCTTGTTGTGCAGTATTAAACTGGGTTTTTAACCCCATCTCCCTGCACAGCAAAGCACTTGACACATGACAAACCTTATGAACATTAAGGATGCCTTTTGGCTTCAGGAGGTTAGGACCTTTCCAAGTACCTGGATTCTGAATACTGAGTATTTAAACAGATTCTGACTTCCATGCTGCTGCATAACTCCTGTGTTTGTTGTGAAATCCAGCCTACCTAAGGACACCATCCAATAATTTCCAGACACTGCCCAGTGAGGGATGGGCAGCCTCTAGAGGGGCTAGAAACACTTCCATTACAATCAGACAACACAGCAAGGAAAATAAGGGCTTGAACAGGGACAACAGAGTAGAGCACTACTGCTTTGCCCACATCCCTGCTGACAAACTCTATGAATTAACTTAAAGCTGCTCCCAGAGTGTTCAAATCAGGAGAGGGCTGTTCAAAGCCACTTCCAGAATCTGTGGTTGGGTCTCTGTTGACCTCTGCCAAATATCTGCTCTTGCCTTGTAGAATGGCCAGGACAGGACAAAGAACTGATTTTGATGTCTTCCATGCCTTGCAGGACTAGGGGAAAATATTGCTTCTGAGGCTGTACCCAAAACCTGAGCCTGGTTTCATCAGGTTTTGCCACCCCTTTCGTTTAGATGTCAAATCACAGTTCAGGAGGGAAAATGAAATGGTTTGGAAAGTAGAACACACAATTACCATTCATAGTAAGTTTTTTTCCCTCATTTTCTTTAGAGATTTCCAAGTCTTTCCTATTTCCCTTAGGAAAATAAATTCTTATCAGAAGCTATTTAATGACAGAAAAGAAAAAGCTCTTCTCAAATTTAAAAAAAATGACTGAGCATATTTAGGTAGACTGTGTCCTGCTGCTGCCAGGCAGAGAAGTTGGTGCTCAGAAAACAGCTCCTTTTGTATGCCAAC
The DNA here is from genome assembly GCA_013399895.1 of Serilophus lunatus. Classification (NCBI taxonomy): domain Eukaryota; kingdom Metazoa; phylum Chordata; class Aves; order Passeriformes; family Eurylaimidae; genus Serilophus; species Serilophus lunatus. Next base: position 4,501 of record VXBA01001023.1, on the reverse strand, counting down.
ATTCTGCTTTGCATCCTGGCATTCATTATTTAACAGCCTCCATGAGACACACAGCTTCCAGACACAGGATATTCTTTAGCAACCCAGATAAGAACTCGGCTTCGAAATGTTCCCAGTGTGAACTGAGCAGTGGCTTCGATTCTCACTGGTCTGAAACACAACTGTGGGACATCTCTGTGCACTGGCAGAGAAACAGCAGTGGGAGGGATCTCCTGGAAAGGGAGCTGCTTTGAGGTAGAAACATCATCATCACAGAACTGAGCTGCTCTGTGGCACATTGTCTGTATTTGAGTCAAATTCCTGTTCCCTGACTGTTTGACACCCTTGGAAATCTGCCAAAACCAAAAAGAAACACAACCTTACCAGAGAAAGGGAATGGCCAAAATCCACATATGAAGGTTGTTATTAAAATCTTAAATCCAAAGTTCCAAATCCAAGGGTTTGAAGTTATGTTTTGAGTCCCCTGTGAGGAGCATTAAAAATGACCCAGTTTAGAGTGACTTTGAGCAGCTGGAATCCTGTCAGGAAGGCTTGAGCATTCCCTGTGCTGCTCCAAAGTATTTCCCTTTCATTTGGGGATCCATTCAAAAAGCGAGCTTCATTTAAAAAGTGGGCATCTGCATGATGGCAGGAGCAAGGCAGAAGGACCTTGGCAAAATCCCTTGAGGATTCAAAGTACCTCTATTTTCACTTTCCCAGCATTAATAAGAGCACTGTCCTCTACACCTTCGGGCATCTGCATAGCAAGAAATGAGGGCAAAGATGCACAGATGCTGCAAGGCAAAGGAGAAGACAAGCTGGGAAGAATCCAAGCTTCACCCAGGAGCAGAATGACATTTCAGTACATTATGCTTGGGAAGGTGCCAGTCTGAATGATCTCCTACTCAGTGCCGTGGCTGGAAAAGTGAGCCCCCATACTTCTGCAACAGTGCAGTTACAATTCCTCACCAGGGATACAAAAGGTAGAGGAGGCAAAAAACCTGAGTTGGGGAAATGGCTCAGCCCAGGGGTTTGGCTAAACACTTGCTTCAAAAAAGTGGTTCCTGTATTTTCTCATAGAAGTAGGACTGCATGAGAGGGCAAGAAAAAGTGGTTAGAAACTGCCCTAAACAAAAACATTTACATCCTGTTATCCTCAAAGAGCTGGTCTTGCCAACCAGGGACTGCTCCTCTGAGCCCAGAAACTGGCTGTATGTGCTGTCTCGGTCAAGGGCCAAGGAGGTAACCCTACACAGTTCCTTAGAGATGGAAATCTGGGCAGCACTTCTGGCAGCTGGAGACTGAACTGTATCAGAGAAGCCAAGCCTTCTTTTCTGTGGGCTTTCAGGGGGAAGCCAGACCCATTAATTCCTTCTGCATAATGGAAGTGAGGTTTGGGACCAGGTGCAGGTGGATGAGTAGTAGTTGCTGTCTCTTGAATCTTTCTCTGTGGGACTCAATTTGCATCAATGAAGTTAACAGCAAATTTCAGTATGTACAATATGGCTCCTTCTCTTGCATTCCTCCAAATCTGCCATGGATTTGACTTTTGACTTGTATTTTAAAAAATGCAAACTTTTACATATTTTCATCCTCTGTGCTTTTCCTTTTTTTTTTTTTTTGAGTTGGGGGAAGGCATTAAGCTTTTCCTGTACATGGGGCAACTCAGATTTGTAAATAAGGAAACTAGGCTTCTTGTCACACTTGTCTCTGATTTGTTTTGTTCTCAAAGGCCACTTCTGCACTCCCTTACCCATCCTTGTGCCCTGGCTATCAGTTGGCACGGGTAAGAAGAGGCAAATGATGCAAAATTGCGGAGTCATTTCCATACAGCTATTTCCAATAGAAATTCGTGTCTAGGCTACTCCATCTTGGACCAACGGGCAAATTAAGTGCCTTCACCTGTACCCGTATTTAGGACATGATTTTGGAGGCTGACAGACTGGGGTGCTTATCCTGCAGACTGATGGCTGTGACTGGTCATCACCTAAAAGCACAGTCTGCCCTTCACGTGAATGTTACTTTAGAAAGACGCAGCAATCCGGGATTTTTCAGTAGCTGGTATCACTCAGGGCTTTGTCCAGGCTGCCCTTCTGAGGCTTGTAAGTTGGTGGCACCATGGAGCAGGGAAGAGAGGTACTGCTTTCTGCTAAGTCAGAGAAAGAGCAGCACCCTCCTGTGCTCATGTGTATTTACTACACTGCACACTCAGAGCTCTTTTGCCGCTTATCAGCACAAAGTAATTTTTGGTCGTCAGCCTATCAGGCCTCTTTCACTGCATCCCCATCCGGACTCTGTGTTTTCAGGGATGCAACTTTCCTGCTCTAGCTCTAAACCCTCCCCAGCCTGTCTGGTCTCTGTGTGGCATTTCCTGCTCATCCGAGTGTCTCACCTGCTTCCCACCCATCAGGTCGGGGCTGGCGCATCTGCTCGGCGTCTTCTGAAACCATAAACCTGGCGCAGAGGGTGCTGGCCGGGAACGCAGAGCAGACGCCACTTTTCCCTGCAGAGAGAAGGTGGCACTTGCTCAGGGCAATCCCCTTTTCTTGCAGGTACAGACGGGGCTCATGTTTCTCCCGCAAAGGCTGCCATCTCGTGGACATCGTCTGGCACAGGCGTTTTCCTGGAAATAACTCCCAAGTGCAGATAACGCGGTACTGTCAATATTCTGCTCTGATGATCTAAGCCAGGGGCAGGGGTCCTCAAAACTGTTTAAACAGGGGGCCGGTTCACTGTCCCTCAGACACTGTCGGGGGCCGGACTATAGTTTGGAAAAAAATGAACGAATTCCTATGCACGCTGCAGCTATTTTATTTGTAGTAGTGCACAAAAAACAGGAAAAAGAATGCAATATTTAAAATGAAGAACAATTGTAATCAACAAAAACAAATAATATTTCTATGTGAACTATGGGGCTGCTTTTGGCTAATAAGATGGTCAGTGTTAGGTTCCATATTTGCCACTGCTAGTCGTAGCAAGTGATGCAAGTGTTCATCAGTTAGTCTGGATATGATTGGAGATTTCAGATGTTTCATTCGGGAAGAAGTCTGCTCGCAGACATAGGTGCTGCCCAAGATGGTTGCAGTTTTGAGTGCATGGTTCCTGAGATTATGGTATGTCTCTGAGGGGAGAGATGCGTAGAAATTAGTAAGGCTGCTTGATTTGAATGCATCTT
>VXBA01001021.1:0-16989 GCA_013399895.1 Serilophus lunatus | reverse complement strand
CCTTCCCCTAATCTGTAGTCACTTATTTCCCTCCATGTCCAACAAGGAGTGGAGGTTATTACTGCCCTTCTTTTTGCCATTAAGAAATTTAGGGAAAGACTTTTTATTGTCTTTCACAGATGTAGCCAGTTTAGGTTCCGGCTGGTCTTTTGCCTCTCTAATTTTCCTCCTATATGACCTAACAATGAACATAAACTCATTTACCTCCCTCTTTTTCTAAAAGTGGTACATCCTCTTTTTATTTCTTAGCTCCTTCAGAAGCTCCTTACCCATCCTGGTAGGCTGGTCTTCTTCCAGNTATTTCTTAGCTCCTTCAGAAGCTCCTTACCCATCCTGGTAGGCTGGTCTTCTTCCAGTACAGCTCATCTTACGGCACATCGGGACAGCCTGTTTCTGTGCCTTCAAGATTTCATTCTTGAAGTATGTCTAGGCTTCCTGGATCCCTTACTTTTAAGGGCTATTTCCCAAGGTATCCTCTCAATTAATTTCTTGAATAATCCGAAGTCTGCCCACTGAAAGTCCAGTGTTGGCAATCTGTTTGTGCCCTTCCTTGATTCACTGTTTATTGAAAATTCAATTGTCTTGTGGTCACTGCACCCCAGGCAGCCTCTGACAACAACATCTCCTACTAGCCCCTCTTTATTGGTGAACAGCCAGTCAAGCATAGCCTGTTTGGTTCGCTCACCAGCTGCGATAAAAAACAATCCTCAATGCACTCTAAGAACCTTCTGGACTGCCTCTTCTCAGCTGTGTTAAGTTCCCAGAAGATATCTGGTAGATTAAGGTCTCCTAGAAGGCCAAGGGCAGCTGTCCTTAAGACAGCCTCAAGCTGCTTAAAGAACAGGTCTACCTCTTCCTCCTGATCATGCGGTCTATAGCAGACTCCAATCAGGATGTCAAACTTATTGATAACCCCTCCGACTCTTACCCATAGACGCTCGACCCGGTTGTCATCAATCTCAACTTCCATAGCATCAAGAGCCTTCCTAATACAGTGGCCATCCCTCCACCCCTTCTCTCACATCTGTCTCTCCTGAAGAACTTTAAGCCTTCCATGGCAGCGCTCCAGTTCTGTGAGTTATCCCACCAAGTTTCTGTAAGAGCAATAATATCATAATTCTCTTGCTGGACCAGTACTTGCAGCTCATCTTGTTTATTGCCCATACTGCATGCATTAGTGTACATGCACTTCATTTGGGATACCCACTTTCATCTTGATGCAGTCTCACCTATTTCAATCACATCTTTGGTAAGCCCAGTCCCCTCCCCCTTCATGCTTAGTTTAAAGCCCTCTCACTGAGGTCGGCCAGCTCATGGGCTAAGATCCTCTTACCCTTTTTAATTAGATGGAACCCATCCAAGTCTAGCAGCCCTGGTGTTGTAAAGGTCTCCCCATGATTATAGAACCCAAAATTCTTTTGTTGGCACCATCCTTTAAGCCACTCGTTGACAGCTTGGGTTCTCTTTCTCCTTTCAGTACTTGTCCCTGCTGTTAGAGCAACTGAGCAGACAACCACCTGTGCTCCTACCCCACCAATTAACCAACTCATTTCCTTAATCTCCTCCTTAATCACACTAGTACTCCTCTTATCAAGTTCATCACTGCCAGCCTGAATAACCAGCAGTGGATAATAATCTGAGGGCCATATCAATTCTAGGAGTCTCTTAGCAATATCCTGTACATGGGCTCCAGGGAGGCAGCATTCCTCCCTATGTGATGGATCTGGCCTACATATGGGACCCTCCGTTCTTCTCAGAAGAGTCACCTACCACAATCACCTTCCTTTTCTTCTTAGTACTAGCAGTCATGATCCATCTGACTGATGAAGAAAAACTGGGAGGATCCTGGGGTGAGGAGCTATCATCAGTCTGAGCATAAATCACTATCTCATCATTCATCATCATTCCATTCTCAAGCATCTAGGTCGCTTCCATCAACCTGAGATGAAGTGAGATGAGAAGCACAGGACTCTTTTCACTCCTGGAAGCCATTACTGAGAGTGGGGAGAGCATGACTCCCTCAATTTGTCTGCCTTTTGTTTTCCCAAATGCTCCTCAGCCTTTCAATTTCTTCCCTAAGCTCAGCCACCATACAGAGCACCATTCACCTGCTCACACCAGACACAGGTGTTTGTTGTATTACCTTCCAGAACTACCAGAAGGCTCAGGCATTCCCTGCAATCCCAGCAGTCAGAGGTCTGCACAGCTGCATCCCTCAACATAGGTGCTGTTTGAACAAGCACACTCCTTTTACTAGCAGTTTTAAATCGTTTATTCACTATTACTGGTGAGAGGAGGGAGACAAGGAGAAAGAAAAACCAAAAAAGGCAACTGCATCTCCCAAGACTGCTGCCCCACCTGCTTACCCTGCCTGCGTGAACTGCCACGCAAACTGCCTCTGAATGACAGCCTCTCTACGATCCTGTTTGCCTCCTCCTGTTCACCGCACTCCAGGTAGCCACACTCCCCACCAACATTTGTTAATAAATAGCAGATGCCTGTCTGTGCTAAGTCCACCCCCTGCCCAGCCCACAAATGTGGCCAAAAACTCCCAGGGCAGCCCGGAAGCTTCCCACAAGACGGAGCTCCCCTCTGCTGCTCGGTGCCTCAGAAAAAGCTACCCAAGCCCTCCCAGGGCAGTCCAAAAGCTTCCCAAAGTATTGGAGCTCATTTCTGTTGCTCGGTGCCTCAAAAATGCTGCCCGAATTCTCCTGGGTTTTCTTACTTTGGTGCTATTTTTCCCCTGATCACAACCATAGAAATAGACTTTCAAATAGGTTTGGAGGAAGTTGAAAGTGGGTATATAGGATTTTATTCCTCATTACCTCCTGTTATTAACTCCATAAAACCTGTGTCCTAAGCCTTCAGTTAACTGATATTTTCAGAATAAAATAAAATGAAATAAAATAGAAAATAATCCCCCTCCTCCAACTAATATTTTTACACACTATCAGTAGTGTAACAAATCGATTACCTGTTCCACTTTGCTTACATGTAAGGAACGAGAAGCTGTAGAGAAGTTCCCAAGGCATAATTAGGCCTTCTGACCTTCAACACCTACCTTATGCTGCAGCAAGTTGCTTCCTGTAAGGTGCTGAATAACACTGATTATATAGGCAGATCTAATTACATTGGCTAGGATAGACAAAAAAATATACTTCTGGAGAAGGACAAGGAATGAGGTATGACACAGCAGTCTTGTTTGGTTTTGCTCTTTCAGGGAGAATGGTTCCAGAAAATACTGGATAATCCAACCAGAGATGGTTTTTGAGTAACCTTCAGTGTGTGAATACTTCCCGGTTTGCCAAAAAACAATACGGGGACAGTAGGATTAGATGATCAGTTTAAGATTCTTCAAACTGCACTATTCTAATATGACCTACACAAACCCTCATTCACTGAGGCTCAGGCATCCATGAGTAGAGTGAAGTTCAGGGGGTGAGACCTAGCTGAACAGGGCTGTTCCTGAGTTCACAAATCTGTGCAGCAGTCCCATGACATGGAAGCCCTGAGCAGCCAACTATTCAAGGGGACAGCAGTGCCAGGAGTGACTGAGGGATGTTTAAACAGTTCCAGGGAACATGAGCAACCTGGAGTGTGGCAAACAGAAGTGGGCAAACATGAGTGTGGCATGTCAGTGAGGGCATGTCATGGCAGTTTGCATAGCAGTTTGCACAGCCAGAGTGAGCAGGAAGGGCTTTTCTTTGGCTATCTAGGAGCCACCAATAGAGGCAGGAAAAGACTCGGCAGCTGACAAGGAATAGCTAGGAGATACTTTCAGCCTCAGTCTTATTAGCATACTAATTTGAGCTAAGTTATGATGTTGACATGCCATAGAGATGAATCCCTTAGAGTTGTGTACCAGCCATGCTAGAGCCCTCCAGACAAACAGGCGGATGCAACCCTCCAGGTCAGAGGTTGCCAGGAGTGCCTGATGCCTCTTCATGAGGCTAGGACAGACAAATAGTTATTTTGCAGAAGGTGTGCCATAGTTGAAGAGCTGTCATCGGGTGGAGGAGCTATGGGAAGAAGTGAACAGGCTGCATAGTATTCAGGTGAATGAGCAAGAGACAGACTAATTATTTTCAGAGATGCTGCAGTCTCTATTCTCCAGTCTTGAATCTCTGTTGTGTTGGAGAAGCAGATGGACTCAGAATCCTACAGGATAATTAGTCAAAGGACTGTTGGTCAAGGGCCTGTTAAAGATAACGGAGGGGAAGTTGGTCACTTCATACCAGGAGGAAGGTTCCTCCTCCTTCTCAAAATTTGACAAGGAGGACTGGTACCTTCTACAACAGGTACAAGACCCTGAAACTAGAAAGCTAGGCAACTGAAGAGGTGGGCAAAGGTCCTTCCTGAGTGGTGGAGTCTCCTAAGAAAACCTTGTACCTCGCATCAAGAACTCCTCTGTTAAGAGGAAAAGAAGGCTAATTGTAACAGCATACACCCTTTAAAGGGTATTGAAGGGCCTGATATGCAGATTGGACCAACTCACACAGAAGTCTGCTGTCCTCCGGGGGCTCAGATAAGGGACTTTACTAGAAAACTCTCCAGTCTAGTAAGGCCCTCTGATTACTATTTGATTACGCTATGCGTTGATCAAAGTGGCAGCAATGAAATAACAGTAAGAAGTCTGAGGGTAATTAAAAAAGACTACAGGGTCTGGGATAATTGGTGAGGAGCTCAAGTAATTATTTCCTCTATTCTTATGTTAACAAGGAATAATATTGATAGGAATAGGCAGATTCATCAGGTCAATGAGTGGCTCAGAGTTTGGTGCAATTGGAAAAATTTGGAGTCTTTCAACTATGGAATGATCTATTCAACACCTGTCTAGGACACCTTATGGGATGCACCTATCTCAGAGGGCAAAAAGAGTCCTACTGCAGGAGCTTGTGAGACTCCCCTGACAGAGCTTTAAACTAGCTTGAAGTGGGGAGAGGGATAAGATGAGGCTCATTAGTGGTGAGTGATAGGATAGTGGGCCAAAACTTGAAGATAGGAGCACTAATGGTATCGCTTAATCTACTTATGAGGTGTTGGCTATCATATACCTGCTGTGGGTTAGGAAGCAGTTTTGTCTTTTAGGTTGGGGGAGGGAGGCAGACTTGCCTTTTAAACTTGGTTTTTGTTTTTCTGAGAAGGGAAGCAGGTAAGGACTGCAAGGGCCCATCACCGGGGCTGTGTGGGGGCCAGGCTCATTCCCGCAGGGAGTGTCCCCCCAGGCTGTGTGGACCTTGCCCCTCCCCCCTCCGAGGCTACGCGGGACCAGCCCAGCCTGGGGCCAATCAGAGCTGGGTGGGTATGGGGGTGCTGCGGAACCTCCCGGCGCATCCCGGTGCCTGCGGGGCTGACCCGGCATGGCACCCCCAGGGTCATGCTTGTTCTATCCCCAGGTGCCTGCAGGGGTTGGCCCAGCACAGCCTATGCCTGGCTGAGAAGGGGAAGAGAATGAAACAATAAGTATAAAAACAATGAAATGTGGGCATAGAATTGATAGAATAGTAGTTTGTTAATTTTAAGTTGACTAACCCAAGCCAATTATTTCAGCTACTGCATGGGAGATGATTAGGTGGACATTCCATGATAAGAAACACGGTCGAAGAGATTAAGAGCTTTCTTCCAGTTGAGTATTTATGATAAAGCTAAAATTGAGAGCCCAAAAACCAATTAAGAGCTGGTTAGAACCAGCCTTAAGGACTGGAAAATTGCCAGGACCCAGGGTAACTGAAAGTTCATTGAGGAAGACTCCTTACTTTACCGCTAACGACCACCTATGACCCCACAATTACAAAGGGACAATATGCAAGCCTAGTGCGACCCCTAATGACCACAAACTGCAAATACTAGGAGTCAGTTTTTGCCAAAAACCTCATTATAATACAAGGCGAGGCTAGATGGGGCTAGGTAATGAATATGTATAAGTGTATTGTGTAATGTCATGAATACGTAAGACTTGTGTGCTGATAAACGAGCCAGGCAGCCATTGAAGGCATGCACGTTTTCAGGGAGGACCCCCATGCATCCTCGGTAGAATAAACATACCTACTTCATAACTTTTGGGTTGTGGAGTCTTTTCTGCAAGTCATGGCCGCAGGGCAATCCCGGGGCCCTGCTGGGTCTGTTGTCAGGTGCCTGTTGGGGCTGGCCCAGCATGGCCTGCATCTGGCCGCAGGGCACCCTTGGGTCCATACTGGGTCCATCCCCAGGTACATGAAGGGCAGCCTGGCCCCAGCCCCCTGGCAGTGCTGAGGGTAATGCCGCTGCCCTGCTGGGGATGGCAGGGCTCCCCCATGGCACCCGGTGGCCCCTGGCCCCCCCCATCAGTGGTCCCGCAGCCCCAGCAGTTGTGGTATCTTCCCCCTTTAGGTTACCCCCAGAGTTCCTTTCATTGCACTTCTTTTTCAGAGGCTCATAGACCAGAACCAGGAAACCAGGACCACTCAGGACCTCCTTTCCCTGCTCCTCAGCTCACCAGCCAGCTTGGAGGAGCAGTTTGGTGTTTTTCCCCATGTGTAATATTATGGGGTCATTGTTGTTTGTGTATTTGGTTAGCGCCTTAGTGGGGTTCCATAGTTCATAGACCCTCTAGATAATAAACTATTTCACTATTGCATTTTCTATTAAGTTTCTCGTTGTTATTGTACCCCCAGGCATCCAAACCAGGACAACACCACACCTGAAATGTTTTTATACCAATTCATGCAGCATGAGAACAAACAGGAGGAGCTCAAAACTTTAGCCCAGTCTCAGAGATATGACATCATTGGAAAAATGAAACATGATGACATGAGACTTGTCGCTGAAGTGCCCTGCTGACAGTTACAGGTTCTTCGGGAGAGATAAGGAGGGCAGAAGAGGTAGACAGATGGAAGTCTATGTAATAGAAGGGTTAGAATATTTGTAGCTCACTGTTGGCAAGGATACAGTTGAGACCCTCTGGGTAAGAATCAAGAGGCAAAAAGATAATGTGGATGTAATTGTGGGAGTCTGCTGTACACCTCCCAGCCAGGACAATGATGCTGACAAATTATTCTTTGTGGAACTAGNCTAGGGCACTAAAGACCTTATAGGCTCCCTAGACACTAGACCAAGTACACACAATATAACAGCCAACAATGTCACACAATAAAACAAACAAAAACCCCAGACTGCTTCTCAAAGCTGGCTAGTCAGCTGAGAAGCAGGGGGAAGGAAGGGAAAGCCTCCTCGATGACAGTACACTCCTGGCCCTTGAAGCCCCTGCAACGTAAAGATGGAGAAAAGCACCCTTCCCAGGGATGACCAAAGGGAAAACTATTGNGGACTTCAACTTGTCAGAAATTAATTAGGAGGATCACATAGTACAACCTGGTACAACCCAGGCAAGAAGATTCCTGAAAATTCTGGATGACAATTTTATGATACAGGTTCTAAGGGAGTTGACTTTGAAAGATGTCCTCCTTGGTCTGATGCTTATCAACAGAGTGGATCTATCCTGGAATTAATGGAGAGTTATATGCTTGAAATTTAATAAAATGAGACAAAATAATAGAGAGAAAAAAACCCNGGGTTGTCTCCAGGTGCCACAGTTAGAGCCCTGATGGCACCATGCTGCTGCCCATGCTGTGGAGGTGAGGGGAAGGAAGCTGCATGGTCCAGGAGCTGGGAGAGGGGCAGTCATGGCTCCTCTCAGCTCAGGAGAAAGCCAAAAGGAGACAGGGGAATTCCATGTTCAGGCTTTTTGTGCCCTGGAAGTCCCGTGGGAATTCAGTGTCTTCTTCCTAGCCAGGCTGTCCTCCGATTGGCTGGTGGAGTTGAGCTCAACTTTTTCCGAGATTTTCACTCTAAGCAAAATGGCAGTTCCTGCCAAAAACCATGCGGTCAGGGTCCAGGGGCTGGTGGCCCCCAGCGCTGCCGGCCATGGGGCACTCCCAGGGCCACTGGTGCCACCTGAGGAGCACTCGCTGCTTGCAGGGGCCCCCAAGAGTGGTTCCAGGGGCTGGCAACGGCACTTGTGGGCCAGCTGGAGCAGCTGCCGTGGAGCTGCCTGCTCTAGCCGCCTCAGAAGGGGCTGCAGGATCACCCTGGGATCGGCTTCTGCCTCTGGGGGTGGGGTCCTGCCCCCCCCCACTCCCCTCCTCTGCTGCTTTTGTGGGCCAGCAGGGGCAGACTCTGCTCCCTGGGCCAGGGAGCAGACAGAGGTAGTTCCCAGACTCACCCAGCCACGGGAGAGATCGAGTAGGAGTAGGGGCTCCCTGGTCCCCACCTGGCCCAGGGAGAACCCTGGCCCCAGCAAGCTGGGGAGAGCCCCTGCCCCTGCACAGAGAGAGTGAAGGCTGGGGAAGAAGCTCCACAGATTTCTCAGACTTCAGCTTTCCTTCAGGTTTCTAAAAAAACTGGTTTTACTTCTTTGAACAAGTAAACCAACAACCCCATCTCCCTTCCCCCTGAAAAACTCCATTTCAAACCCATAACAATATTATATGGATTGATGCATTTAAATTGAAAGAAAACCAGTAAACAAAATTACAGAATTACTAAGAAACAAAACACAGTTCCAAAAAACCCTCCCCTTTTCCCAAATGTCCTGGGATTGTAGTGATGTCTGCAATGCTGTAGGGTGCACTCACACATTCCTCAGAGGCAGTGGAGGTGCCCCCTGGGGGACACTGTGGGAGTGGGAACTGTGGTGAGGGAATTAAAAATGGGCAAGAGACAAAACAAAGCTTCTCTTGGGCTGTTGAAAACTGAGAGGAGATAGAGAAACCTCAGGAGATGACAAGTAGAAACACAGTGCTGCCGCTGCCCACTACAACCTGCCGCTGGTTACAAAACATGTGAAGTTCTGTCCACCGCTGAGCCTCTGTCTGCATTGTGCAGAGCCTCTGTCTGGACACACCACATGCTGGATCCAAAAGAGAGTGTGGGGCTGGTGTGCTGCCATTTCACAGCATCAGGAAATCCCAGGGTCCTCTGCACATCCCCCACCCAGCACTGGGCCTGCATAGCTCTGCAAATTCCCATCAGTCCATCAGCTCACCCTGCCCTGGAAGCTCCAAATGTTTTTCTCTGCTGTCACCTCCACTCCTCAGCGCTGCTGGCAAGCAGGTCCCTGCTTGCAGCAGGGCACAGCTGGCTCTTGCAGGGCATCCATAAACCAGGCAGGCAAACAGCCACCTGAGTCCACTCAGGCTTGGCACTGCTATGGACCAGGACTCACTGCTGCAAGAGTGGTCCCACACCAGCTCAGCCCCAGCCTCACTTCTCCCAGACCCAGCAGCTGCCACTGCAGGTCAGGCCCCCATGGGGTGCTCCATATGGCTTAGAGATATGGCAGGCAGCGGCAAGGACTCCAGCTTACAAGAGCAGGCACCAGCAGCATGGCTTGGCTGGCACCACCCATGCGCCACCACCGATAGCTGCTGCTATGTGTTGCCGCTCACTGCCACAGCAACACTGCTGCATGGTGGAGGCAGAAGCAGCCCACAGCACCCACTGGCCATGTGCATAGAAACTGTCCCAGCCCGTGCAGCTCACCTAGGAGTGGAGAGCTGGCAGCAGCCATCTGTGGTTTGAAGGGAAAGAAGGGAAAATCACCTCCCTTCCCCCTGCCAAAAAATTAAAAAATGAAAACAGACCTATAACGGGATCTCATAAATGGAGATTGATAGCTGTCTTGGCTACTGTGACCATAAAGTGATCAAGTTTAAAATCTCTGCTGAGAGGAGGAAAAGTGCCAGCAAAACCTTAACTCTGAATATGAGAACAGACTTCAGACTGCTCAGGGAATTAGTAAGTAAAATCCCCAGGGAAAATGATTTTTTTTTCAGGTGCTGGGGTCCATCCATGCAGTGCTGGTCATGCTTTAAGCATCTCCTCCTAAGAACACAGGAGACGGCAATTCCAAAGTATCAAAAGTTAAGCAGATGAGGCAGAAGGACAACTTGGCTAAGCAGGGATCTTCTCTTAGAAATAAGGCAATAAGGCTCTATGCTCAGTGAAAGAAAGGTCAAATGACATGGGGAAAATACAGATGTTCTGTTTACTCCTGTATAGAGAAAATTTTTGAGGCCAAAGCTCTAGTTGAAGCCATCCAGAATTGTGGGAAAAAATAAAAAGAGTTTTTTCAAATACATTAATGGCAACAGGCAGTATAGCCTCTTTACAGAATGAGGGTGGTGACCTCACAAACAAGGACAGAGACAAGGTAGACGTGTTTAACTCTTTCTTTCCCTATGCCTTTCACAAAGATGATGGAACAAGGAGAGTCTCAGTGCCCTGAGCTGAAGGATCATGACTGACAAAGATCAACTCCTGAAATTGTGCAGGATCTACTTCTTAAGATGAATCCTTACAAATTATGGGATCTGATGGGATTCATCTAAGAACCCTCAAAGAGCTGGCTGATGTCTTGATGATTTTTGAGCAGTGCATAGCCAGGAGGGCCAACCATGTCCAGGGGGACATCAGGCAAAGCATCAGCAGCTGGTCTAATACTGGTGCAGCCTCACCTTGAATATTATGGCAGTTTTGGTTACTGCATGTAATAATCCGGTTTAGAAGCTGTATAACCTTAACCGGGAAATACTACTTTTATGTATTGCTTAAAATATTTTTAAGCCTTTTTTTCATTGTTATCCACAAGGTTGCATATAGAGAAAATGGTATTACATTTTCTCTAGGAGAATTTCTTTTAAGTTAGTGAGAAAATGGGTGTTTTAGCAAAAGAGCTTACAGGAATAACATACAATCAAGCAAAAGCATTATATTAAAGCCTTAGCAAACACAAACTCCGTACAATTTAGTGGAAGTATCATTAAAATACTAGAGTGTTATGAAACAAAAACATAGTCCAAAACAGCACCCAATCTAAAGCAATCAGTAATCCAGCTTACTGCAATACAAGTTCCCTTGATTTCCTTAAGTTTCTTAAGTTACCTGTAAGAGAAACAAAAAAGCAGAGGAGGAAAAGAGATCAAAAGAGAGAAGAAGAAAAGAGTGGGAAAGAGTGAAGAAAGAAGAAAAGAGAGAAAATAATTGCCTCCAAGGGTTATATATTCTGGGTCTCAAGACCAAAAGTTATGCTCCGTGAATTGGACATCCCATGCAGCTGTTCATATAAGGTTTGGGTACTGTGGCCACTCCCAACAGGAACAACATCTGGTCCCTCCTAGACAGAGTGACAGGTGCCACAGCCAATCACTCTCTGGAGCCAGAGAGTGTGTTGTGGGTGGGCTGCCAGGCAGGCTTTCCTTGATTGACAGGCAAACAGATGGTTTTGAGCCATGTGCTTCAGACATGCATTGATCTCTTCTCAGGACCTGGCGGAATGGCCTGAAGTTTTGTCAGGGCAGGTTTAGATTTCATATTAGAGAAAGATTCTTCACCCAAAGGGTGGCTGGGCATTGGAACTGGCTCCCCAGGGAAGTGGTCACAGCACCAAGCCTAACAAGAGTTCAAGAAGCATTTGGATGATACTCTCAAGTACATTCTGTAACTCTTGGGGATGGTCTAATGCAGAGCTGAGAGATGGATGCAACAATTCTTGTGTGTCCCTTCCGACTTGGCATATTCTATGATTTTGTGATCCCAGGGGAAAGGACAGTGTAATTTGCCAGGGACAGACTGGGGAATATCTTCTGGAAATAGATCAGTTACATTGGCAAAACCTTGTGAAGCAAAGGGGTAACACTGACAACTCTTTGGAAAAAACAACCTTTGTCTGGCCTTAGACTGCTGAGAGATATATTCACAAACACTGGACTTGCCCAAGTGCAGAGACTGAAGGAAGTAATATACAGAGAACTGAATAATCAGCAAACTGGACTAACATTGCATCTCCAATGTTCTGGACTTTTTCTCTGTTTGGCAAAAATCTCAAGTTTCATCTTGCATATTTCTATAATGCAATCTGTAGTCTCCTTTTGTCTAGCACAATGCCACTAAAATAAAGTCCTACCACACCTCAGCATTTGTGCTGATTTCAGAACCATTAAACTGAAATTCAGCTACCAACAATATATACACAAATGCCAGAATATTAGTGCCTGTCCTTAAATCTGTTGCTTTGTTCTTTGCCATTGTTATTCCAAGCCTCCTAGAAAGAATTCAGCTGCAGTAGTATGTCTTTATTTCCTTGATATTTCATCAACCTCTGATATTTCATGTTTTAGTGTCCTTATCAAGATGTCAAGACCCTATCAATGCATAACTGCATTTCTTGCACTAACTAATATGCTTTCTCATGGTCTGCATTATCTTCTGAAAATACCCTACATTATTTGTTTTTGGGAATTCCCGTATCTATATCTCTAATGTCCATTTGCCAAATGTATTGGTCCTTAGAATCACTGAGTTTTCCATGAGTTTCACATAAAGAATAGTATAAAGATTTTTTTAAAGATAAAATTTAAGTTGTTACAAACATGGAAAATAGTCATCTGTTACACAAGTAAATCCACTTTAATCTCAATTTGAAATCAGATGCCTAACACACATATCTTTTATATTTCATTGGTTTTCAATATTGCTATATCATATCAAAAGAAACTAGAACATGACAAAAGCCCAGCTTCCACCACTGCCCCTTGTCAAATTAGAGCTAATGCAGCAGGCCTAAAGAAGTAATTCCAAATCAAGGTTAAGTACATGAAATGCCTGTAGGCAGACCAATCTTCAGAATGCCAAATCACTGTCTCAGACTTAAAGTTCAAAAATGCTGTGAGATCATGTTGAAATAGAAGGAATTTAAACTGTAGTCTAGAAAATCCACAGGATGAAATCAAGTAGGTGATGCTGGGATATGGCTGTCAAATATTTCAAAAAAATGTTTCCTAAGAACTATTTAAGTAACATTGAAAATATTATTTTTTTTTCTTAAAGAAATATTACTTGCAAAAGGAACAAGAAGGAGCTGTAACTCTTAAAATCTCTTAAAGACCAGACATTAATTTGCATTGAATATCTGGAAATCTAGAATATCATGAGTATGTGACATGGTTTCAAAATGCTTAGCTCTTTTTAAATTGCTTTCAAGATTTAACATTTGTTTATATCTTTAAATTGCTCTTATGTTGAATGTACTTCAGCTTAAATAATACTTCTTGTAAAGGTTTAGTGATTATAGTCTTAATTTTGATATGTTATTGTAGACAGATTAGAAGAAAGTGCTTAGTACGCAGACAGGAGAGTCTCAAAAATTTTCAGGTTCTTAGTACACTTACCTTTGTTGGACAAAGTCTATGTGCCTGTAACTACCGAGAAAAGGAATCCTTCACTTGAACTTGGAAAAAAGGCAGAAGGTAGACAAGGCATTTAAGTCTTGCAGTATAGGTTTGCCATAGGATTTTTTCTCTTACAGACCCTTCTTCAAGGACGTCTGAAAGACAGATTAATATTGTATTTGACAGCTACTGTTTTCTCCATTCTAACTAACATTTTTTTAACACAGAATAAATTTCTCCTCTCTTCCTTAAGCAAGATCACTCCCAAAGATTAAGCTTTTTACTCTGCCTATTCATTTCTTTTTTTGTATAATTTCCCTAAGAAACTGATGCAAACACGGATGACTAAGGCAGCACCATGTCACAATCATAGCTCAGGTGAAATACACAACCTGAATGTATCATAGAGTTTTTTTTCAGCACAGAAACTTTCAGACTGAAGCTGCCTGTTGTATTGCAGTGGCTAAGTGAACAAAACAGCTCAGCAATTTTACTTGTTTACAGCGTCCTAAGGCTGCCCACACAAATAACTGTCTTCTGCCTGAATGGCAAGGACCTTCACAAAGAAATAAATGAAAATGTCAGTTTCAGTTTACAGAAGAATCCACAACAACTAGACAATGGGCAACCTGTATCTGTCAGCTGTAGTGAATGTGAAGTCCCAGACTGTACTGCGTCTGTCTGAAATGGAGACCATTTCCCCACAACAGCCCCATAGCTTTGCAGTGGTGGCTAGAATGGTGTTGGTAACACACCATGTTTTGTCTACTGCTGAGCACATCATTGGGACTGTAGTGTTCCTTCTCCAATTGCGAACAAGATTCTGGAAGGTGACACAAGAAGGCCAGCTGACTCAAACTAACCAAAGGGATGTTCCATCCCATATGACGTCAGCTCACATATAAAATCTAAGGAAAGGAGCAGGAAGGGGGTGCATTCATTGTTTCTAATGGCTGCCCACTGAGAAACTACTATGCATGTTGAAGCCCTGCTTCCAGGAACATGGCAGATGGGAAGTAGAGATCAGATTTCTGCTTCACTTATGTGTACACAAGCTTTGCTTTTGCTTCTGCTTCTAGTAAACTGCCTTATTGCAGCACACGAGTTGTTTACCCTCTTATTCTCTTCCTTCTTCCTGGCTTGGAGGGGAAGAGGGGGAAAAAAGGGATTGTAGGCACTTGATGTCCAGACAAGGTCAATCCACTACACATAGTTAAAACAAACAAGCCAATGCCAAAAAAATAAACAAGCGGGAAAAAAAAACAAAAACAAAAACAAAAAACCGCATGAACAAAATCCAAAACAGCTGAATGCAACAAGTTTTCTCCAGGCAAGACAAGGCAACGGGTTCCTGCTACAGCTGTGCTGGGACAAGAGCACAAATAATTTGTACAAAGACAAGTGGGATTCTAGTGTCTGGGTGTGGAACTTCAGTTTACACATTATTCTTTTGTAACATGTGAGGTACATATATCTTCTATGAAGACTTTTGCTCTACCTGTATCTCTTTGCAAGCTTCACTAGTGCATCCATTTTCCCCAGATTAAGAATTGGTGAAGAGTCCAAAGAAAAGTGGTCTCACATTCTGATCACACTATCTAGAATCAAACACTGCCAATAAGTAGTGATAACCTTGTCATAATTAATGTCATATTAACATAATTTCTGCCATTTCAGTGATACACATGCTACCTTAATCCTTGATCCATTTAGAATTGTGAAAAACAATACAAAAAGGGTGGAAAGAAATTTCTGAAGATTTTGTTTCTGGAAGTGAGTCATTGTTATTTATAAGTAGCCTGCAACAACTCTATAGCTATGTTGATATACAATTATATCTGAGCTGGATTTTAAACCATCTCCACAATAAGAAATCATGCTCTGTAACAGCGACCCTCTTTCAGATCGGAATATATACTGGGAACAATTGAGAAGCAAAATCTTGGATAAATCCTCATAGCGGAAGTTAACAAATTTTAACACAGGATAATTAGAAATGAACTGGTAATATTCACACTTGTGTTTTGGAAGTTTTTTTAGATCAAAGAGGAATGAGGCTTGCATTTGTCTGAAAATTTATCTGGTAAAATGACACAAAATTAGTGACTTTCTTGAGGATGATTTCTTTAGGAAATTTCACAGAAGATCTCTTGGAAACTAGTCATCTACTATATTGCAAAACAGTAGAAAGTGAATTTATATAATAGTTATTTTCTAGTTTGTGTCAAGGCATTATAATTTGTCTTATTCTCTGCATAGAAAACCATACTTATTTTGTAATCTAATGATCACAAAAGGGACATAATGCTCTTATTGCCAAGTAAATCTCTAATGTATTTGTTGTTACTACCTACCATTCAGAAGCCATATAGAAAAAAAATTTCTGTTTTCTATTAATCAGTTACAGAATCATGCACGTGATTTACAATGTATTTCGAACCCCCACAAAAACTTTTTCTCTCTTCTTTCTTGTCTCTCAGAAAGTCTGGTCTCTCACTCAGCAGTTGCTTGATACACTGTCAAATCGATAGTGAAAACAAACAAAAAAGTGCCAAACTGCTGGCATATTCAGTTTTTTAAAAAAGGTTTCTAGGAAGATAAGTCCCGCATTCTACTTCCAAAACATTATATTCTGAGCTATCACCACATACATCAACTGAATAACCAGTGTCATGCAATTTATTATACCATAAACCAAACTATAAAAACTATAAACCTTGTACTATAGGTACAAAGAAGAGTAATGGAAAATTGGTAACAAGACTGTAGAGAGGGTTGTGTGCAAACCAGAATAAATTAACTGAGCTGTTTGGACAAAGATAAACTCCTTGCTTTGAAAAATAGCTTTTGTTTTCAATAGCATATTAAGACTTCCTTTCACTGTAAGAAGTGACTGACATGTTTTGCCATGATTTGCAAATACAGCTGTTCTTGCAAGACTTCCAAACAGAATTTAAGCTCCAGATAAGTGCCATTGCTTTGCACACATTATTCACACCATTACCTGAAAGAAACAATGTGAATGTGGCGTCATTTTGTTTTGTGCGGTGCACCAAAGTATCTGTGCTAGTAGCCCTTTTATACATAGAGCTTGAAGCACTTCTGCTTGGATTCTCAAACTAAGTATTTATGAAGCATCATTCATGCCTGAGGTTTTTCCATGCTATCTCACAAATGGAAGCCTGCACTTAAACCTGAGGTAAGATTTGGAAAGCACCTTTAAGACTTTTGTCTAATATTTTGAAAACCTAGATAGAGTTCTTTGCTCTACCACAGATTTCCTATGAGCTTTAAAACATTCTTTTGTTATTTCATCAGTGCGGGTAGAATAAGATCAAAGAACAACTTTAATCACTGGCCTTCTAATTCTCCATATAATTTAAACAATATTCTTAGCAAGGTTTGGACAACTGTATGTTCACAGGCACACGCCAGGGACTATTAACAATAAGCAGCATTGGATGTGTCAAAATGTACTATAGTCTTTAGCACCCTGTGTAGTACTGTAATATTAATAAATAAACTTTTTTGTACCTCTTCATGCCTTCATAAATATAATACATACTCATTTTACACTACCATGAATGACTGCTGTGCAACCTCACACTGTTTCAGACATTTTCAAAAAACACACAAAATCAATCATTAAATCTTATGCTCATAAGGTCACCAAAGTCTATAAGACACAAAGGACGAGATTAACTATAATGCTGACATGGCCTTCTGTGGTGGTTTGAACCACTTTTATTGACTTGGGACACGCAATAAAGATGACGGAAAACTG
>VXBA01001020.1:579631-602050 GCA_013399895.1 Serilophus lunatus | reverse complement strand
GGTTTTAAGTAATCAAGTTTAGCTGCATTGCTAGAATTTAATGTACCAGTGAATATGGGGCACTAAGATGACCCAACAATAATCAAGATTAAAACTCTTCAAATATTTTAAGTACTCCGAATTTATTTGAAAAGGGAAGGCTGCAAGGAAAATGGCCAGATTGGGGATTTCAAATTAAATGGTTCAACTTCAATAGCTCTGAGCAACCTGAAGCTCCCCAGTGACTAAAAAAGAATTGCTGGATATTCATCCATTCAGCAAAATGCTATGGAAAGTATTTGACCAAGTATGCAATCAATACTACTCCTTGCAAGTAAATGAAGTGATTATTCAAAATTATCATACTTATGTCTGTCAATCCAGTTAAAGAGGTTTCTACTTCCTCTCCTGCATGCTTTTGCCTCACTGCTCCCAAATCCTCCAACTCCCCTTACAACTAGACATTAATGCTCCTCTAACTTGTACTGCTTTAAGCGTTCCCATGGTTATTCCCTAACCAGATCTATGTGAAAACCAACCTTTCAATGCAATAGAGTTACAAATTAGTTTATTACTGTCCCCTTACCAGATCATGCCTTCAAAGAGATTTTGGATGACAAGATGAGATTGAGTTACAGTGATCAGCAAAGTGACATGAGTCCATGCGAACTGTTAACAATGCAACAACACAACAGTTAGTGAAAACACCAATCCATACACCCTAATAAATACTGGTGTGTCAGCTAGAGGAACTACTGAGGAGTTCACAGGGAAGACCAGTTCTAGTGATAATGCAAGAGATGTGTGCATACAGGATATCACAAGTTAGCTGGCTTTCTGAAGCAAGTGAAACTTCAGCAGGTTTCCCCATTACTTACCTCCACCAAGACATTTTTAACATGTGGTGTAACACCTGATTTAATACAACATACACCTTCAGCATGAAAGCAGCAAAGAAATGTAAGCAAATGTGATATTCTGTATATACATTTTACAGACATGTTAGAACTGCAACAGTAAAATGGCAATGAACTACTCATGAAAGTCATGTTACACAGATATGGGTATCTCTCATAACAGAATACAAAACATGAAAATTCTCAGGATTAGCAAAAATGAAGTGTTAGTTTTTAAGTGCATGGTCATTTAAATAGTCATTTTTCTCAGTATAACTGTATGTACTTGGTGTTTAATCTGTGTACAATAAAGTAGTTTCCAAACCGTTCACTGGTAAAGATTCTACAATAAATTTTATCTTCCAAACACTTTTAAACCAAGAACTGTTAGTTTTTCCATGATACACCAAATTTAAGCTCTCTAAAAGTCTGGGCCATTTAACATTCAAAATGTCCTACTTCTTTAATTCTATTATCACATGTCTTTTCCTATGTCAGCCAGACTCTACTTCCAGGTAAGACAACTCGAGAAGGCTGAAAGGGAGGGCACGGGAAATGACTAAAGGTTTCTGAAAATATTACCTGCTAGTTAATTAAAGCAGCTCTGCAGCAAAATCGATAGTATTTGTACAGTGATATTGGAACACCACGTAAACCCAAATGGCTACTTTTATTAGAAACACGGAATGATTTGAGTTGGAAGGGACCTTAAAGATCACCTAGTTCCAACCCCCCAACCATGGGCAGGGACACCTTCCACTAGACTAGGTTGCCCAGGGCCTCACCCAGCCTGTCTTGAACAATTCCAGGGATGGGATAGACTCTCTTTGTCCAAACATTGTGTTGCCACATGGCTTCCCTCTGTTTTATTGCAATTCTTAGATAGTCGCACTCTAATGTTTTCTGGGCAAACACCAAGTCATATGACTGACAACACACCTTTTTTACCTTCTTTACAGAAGAGGAAAAAAGGAAAAAAAATCATGAAAAATTTACTTTGTGCCAATCTGAAGATGAGGATATTTTATTTTATTTTTTTTCAGATCAGAAGATAAGGACTACCTATCCTGGAAAAGCTGCATCTCCCTGTCAGGTAAGTTCTCCCACAAACAGGGTACATTATTTTGAGTAAAAGATTTTTTTTTTGCAAATTCATACAGGGCTCAGTTAAGTTCTAGTCTAGAATTAGGGATCCTCAGTGATAAAGTGCTACCTAAAGCAGTGCAGAAACAGAGGGGTTAACTGCATCCCCAGAGCTTTAGGAAATCTTTAAGGTTGTGCAATGCCTTGATTGCTCAAGTTCTTCAAAGACAGGAGCTGTACTGCATTACTGTTTCACTGTGGCTACTAGTCATTTCAATATAGAAGCGGGAGTGGGGGTGGTGTCAGCGGGGTGTTTTGAGTATGTTTGGGTTGTTTGTGTTTGCTTGTTTGTTTTTAACCTGTAATGTTATAAAATTAGGTTTCGACCTAAAGATACATACAAGAAAAAGGTTTATGCTCTTGATTAGCTACTATGCTGTTTATTATGTGGACAAATACAAGAGATGAGGATGCTGTTTTCTTTTAATAGATCAGTGATCTATTGAAGTACAGCAGAGCAGAAGACTGGAACAGCTGGAAAGTGTCACAGTTTCCACCTAGGGGTTAAGATCAAGTTCCCTTCATAGTGCTTCAGCAGGGCCTCTACGAAGTAGCACTTGAGTCACAAGAACATTTCCCACACTGCCCTGAACTGTTTGCCTTCAGACCTGGGAGGGAGATGCATAGCCCTTTCTCCAGGAATTTCTTTCATGTCAGCCTATCACTAAGGGAAACAGACCATGTTGTACAGGCACAAAGCCCCACCAAGGACAGTTTGTACTGACTGAGAGGCCACATCCCATGACACAATAATAACCTGAAAGGTGAACAGATACCAAACAGTCCGACACCACTTGATTTCATGATATTGTCAATTTAAGCACATTTTCTACATCTCTCTTCCAAACTATTTTGTGAACATAGGGACGTTGACAGTGTCTAGTGACATTCATAATGTGAATGACCACAGCAAAGTGGGTAATACACACCATGTAAAACTGCAGACGATAATGTTTCTTCACTAAACTCAAAACAAACATGCAGAATCCTGTAAAACAAAGCAAGTGTAGTTTGTACCATCTTACATTCAATGATACTGAACCATGATATACCAGTAATTCTCTTCCACTGAAGCAGTTTTTAATCCCTCTGCTGCTAGGAGCACTTGCTTATATTCAGTTCAGTGTACGTACAGAATTATTCTCATATAAGATTATGATTTAGCTAACACAGATTTAGTTAACATCAGTAAAAACCATCAATCTCAGTATATAGGAGGTCCCATCCTGAGCACCAATTTTTAGCGGAGCAGATCATCACCCTTAAAAAGCACTCAAAGGCCAAGTCAACAAACTGGTTTTGAATAATTAACAGAAATAAACTAAAAGAAAGGACCAGCTTGCCCCTTTCCACCCACACAGGCATATGGCTGCATGGGATGCAAGTGTGAAGTACAGGTCTTGGAGAATTCAGCTGACCAAAAGAAACTTTCTGGGGGACTAACAGAGCACCTCTTCTCTCCTAGAGCAGCTCCCTATGCCAGCAGGGGTCAGCGGCCCTCAAAAGACCCTGAACTCTGGGGACAGCCCCTCAGGGATACTACAATCCCAACGTGCCCAGGCACTCTGTTATACTCTGGCTTGCTTTATCTCTTCTCTCACTGCATCACGAGACATTAGTTAAGTGAGTTTCCTCAAGCTAAAGCCAGCTAAAAAAAGGTGAAGTCCTACAAAGCTAGTTTCAAGTTTGTGATCTACACACTGAATAGAATTTTTCTTTGGTTTAAAAAAAAAATTAACAGTAGACAGACCGACAGTTCATCACACAGATCAGCTTTCTCAGTATACTTTGCAAGTATTTGTACCATATTAGTCCCCTGTCCTTTAAGGAAATCTGAGTCTTCAATTAATTTAATTTTATGCTGAAGTAATAGTAACTGCATTGCTGAAAACACTGTGGACTATATTTACTTGTTCACAAAGCCATACCCCAAAAGAATGCCAGTGTGTCACTTCTTCCTAGAGAAGGGACTTTTAAAAAGCCTTTCTTTGGACAGGGAGAAAATCTATCCGTAAGGCAACTATGTGAAGATCTTGCAGACAAAACTAAGACTCAGGCATTTTGTCTAATCAGTTTAAAATATATTACTAAATCCTATTACTGTAGGCCTAGCAGAACACTTGCATCAGTAAAGCATCAGCAAAGCAGAGCAATTACCCACAAAGTCATCTCCACAGACTACCAAGATAGTGTTCATGTATTCAGGTACTGAGCCACAGTCCTTCTGTGATCAAAATTACTGCTTGCTGACTTCTCTTGAGCACTGTTAGCTCCCAGTTTCTCAACATCATCTACTTGTTTAGGCTGTTTTATTCTTCTTCTTGGTGAACACAAAATTTGTATTCATCTTTTCACATGAAAAATGGAACTACAGGCACTTCATTTCCTTGGACATTAATAGGAAAAAAGAAACTGGAAGTTCATAAAGATATGTATTTTTAAATAAGTACAGAAAATAATGCACAAAGTTCTTTCACTTCTGTGATTTTGTACACTTACCTGTTAAATAGAGTGCAAAAGATATAAACCTGTGGTAACGAATGAGGAATTGAAGCTGTTCTCTTCTTTGCACAAATGTAGCAAAGTAATCAGCTACAGTCTCTCCATAAAAGAAGTAGTTCACACAGAGCAAAAAGTACCTGCAATATGCCACAGCTAACAGTTAATTTAATAATACATATTTAAGTGCAATTTTTAAAAACAAACAAAGCAAACAAAACAAAAAACTCGTAACAAAAAAAATTTACATGAACGAAAATCAGAAGGGAAAAAAAAAAGAGGTGATAAAAACAAAATTCAAGTATTAATCCAGTCTTATGGGTTGGTGTCTCCTCTGACAAGCCAATGTTTGTCATTTACTTCTTCCAGAGCAACCACGAGAGAAAAACAAACACATTTTGCAGAATGCAACTGGAAAATTCTTTTCATCCTAAATTATGGCATCTAGTACTCCACGTCTGCAAGTTCTTTTCAAATATTCTAAAAGTATAGAAAAAGTATCTGCCATCATCAATACTGGCACAAGGAGTTCTGCGTATTCTTTTCCTGCATTTTAATAAGTGTAGCTTGTGAGTTCTGCCTTGGAAAAAGGAAAAAAGGTACTTGCAAAATGAATCCTCTGAGGTTATGTGACAGTGAATCTGTCATGAGGCTTGAGGGTCTGAATGCAACTATGTTTTTGCCATCTGGCCTAAGGATTGCCATCTGAAACAGTTACTGATTCATTTCCTGCTGCACTCCACCACACACTTTGTCTTCTAGCTTTCTTGACTGAGCAAAATTCTGACGGTATTAAATCCATCAGCTAACTAGCAAATGCAGTCAATGTTAAAGCTACTAACAGGATTCTCCTATCTCACTGAAGTGTCTCAATATTTAGTATCAGTGGCAAGATGGTGGACTGAAAGGAACTTTGATGTTAGCTGGTGTTGCAATGCAGAGGAGTTGATTTTGAGCTCCACATATGAAAGTGACATTGGTCAATTGCCAAAGTAGAATAAATGATAGAATACCCATTTTCTCCCCTAAAAATTTTGTCAAGACTGTTGAATCTTTCATGTAAAGTTGCTTCTTGAAATGAGGAAGCAATGTGACAAGAGACAGGGAATAACCTAATATTTCAATTCCTTAAAAAGACAGACCAAATACAAAACCAAAGCAACACAACATAGGTCATGTCTAAGGAATTATCTCCCTAAGCACCTTAAAGACTACGCATGCCCTACAACTTCCCATAACACTGACTAATAAAAGCCTTTATTTTTCCTCCCAGAACTCAGAAGAAGAGTTGATTTCTCCATTTCTATGCAGCCCTATATAAGCTGGATATTTCAGAGATATTCAGGATTTGCCAGAGAAATGGATCTCATCTTCTAGCTTTCAGAAGGTTTCCCCAACACTATATTCATACGGTCCTGTGATTAAGTGCATGGCTGGAAAGGATTTTGAACTTGTGTGCAATTATTTTAATTCTCTCTGTTTGTGAAGAGAGACCTTTAAGGTACCTGTTCTATTTATTTCTTGTGCCAGGTTAACAGCCAAAATAACATAAATTCAAAGCAGTTCAGGTAATACACATCCTGGGGTTTTTTAACCATGCACATTTTTAGACAGTTTACACAGGTTCAATTCTGACTTCAAGTGTGTATGTGTGCAAACATATATGTGTGCACATATACATATTTATAACAAGATAAAAACTGTAAGTAGTAAAAGGCCAGCTGACTTGTCCAAGTTCACAGGTGAACCACAACTACAAAATTCTGTATAGGAGGCAGATGTCAAGTTTCATGTCTGCACATGACCCCCAAAGCTATCATTCCACCACAACAGGATACGAAGATTAAGATTCTAAGTTTCACCTCCTGACTTATTGATGTTCTTGCTTGCTACTCACCAGCTGAGGGATCTAAACCATGGTAAATCATATGAGTGATAGACTCTGTAACCAATAGTAATGATTTCGTGGTAACACTTCACTTGGATGCTTAAGACCTAAAACGAGAGAAATAAACACGTAAATATGATGCAGTTGTTTCTTACAGGCATGAAATAGCACTACAGCCTGCATTAAGCAGAGACATTATTCTGAATTCAAATTCCACTCAAAAAACAGCTTAAAAACAAATCCAAGAAAAACTGAAGCTCTGTTTAAAATAAAAGTCTCCAAACCACTGTGCATGATGAGAAAGAAACCCACATTGGGCTAGCTGCAAGAATATATTCATGAAACAAGGGAAGGCTCTGACTTTTCGGCATTAAAACAGCTTGACAGCAGCAGGTCAGAAGTGCTTCCAGCAAGGAAGGCTCCCCTATTTCTTTTAGCTAAGTTTTTTCTTTACCTTTTATTCCAGAAATATTTTCTAGGCCCAGTAGAAAAAACCAGTTGTGCAATACAGCTTGAACACCCAAGTCTTTCACTTGCAAGCATCTCATTAAGGGAAATTAGCATTTATGATTAGAGGCAAAGCTCATCTAACCCAAGTCTGAATGTCACACCCTCCATGGCCTTCATTTCATTTTGCTGATCTCACGATTTCCCTGCTTTGCCCACGTGAGTCTCGAAGTATGTCTTGTCATGTCTTTGGTCTTCAAAGGACTCTGCCAGTGCTGTCCAATCCCCAGTCACCAAGCAGATCACCCTACTCAGATAAATGATATTGCCAAACACAGGCCATCAGTAATCCTTCCCCTGCAGGGGCAAGAGCAAGAACCCTCCCATTCTCTTACCACCTGCATTCAATCAACACATGTCATCTTGCTCAATGTGTGAGCACTGATTAAAACAGTCTTACACCACCTCAGTGAGTTAATTTTGGAGCTCCCCTATCTCATGTTCTTTCTTCTGCTTGGTCTATGTTATGGAATTAAATGCTGCATGCAAGAGCAACATTAAAGGATGGCCTTACATTGGAAAAGAGTACTGAGGTCCAAAGTCATGGAAGCTTGTGCCATGGGCAGGGACACCAGGCAAATGTAAAACACACCTCCCAACTTTTTAAAGCAGTCTCAGGGCTTGTCCTCCAAACCTCACTGGATTACTCTTCCCACAAGTCTCTGGGCATTTGCAGTCCCAGTATTAAAATTCAGTTTAACTCCTATGTAAATACAAGGTATTTGATTCCAGTGAAATTAAATAATTAACACAATTGCATTCTCCTTTTTATGTAGTTTCAAATATCAACTTTATCAACAGTTCATTATATTTGAAGACAAATTTTTGCTTTATGGTTCAACAGTGGAAGAACTCTATTCTAATTCTATTCTAACTCTAATTACTTCTGGTTGAAAAAAAACAAATTACTTTGTCCTAACAGCTTTGCCCATGATTGCAATCTCAGAGTATACCATGACTACACTGAATCACTCTGAAAATTGATTAGTTCCTTTTTCTTCATAATCATAATTTTCAAATGTAACAGACTAATAAAGGGATGATTGTGAAAAAATGATCTCTCTACAATGACTTAGACTTTAAAAGGGCTTTTTAAAGAAGAAAACCTTCCACTAATGAAACAATGAATTACTGGTTTGTTATGTCAATCATTTGAAACCAGGAAATATAAACCAGACTAATCCAGATGCAGAGACTGTAATGAGACCATAATGCTGGTGAAACAGCATTCCAGTCTCTCAAGACAATAGATTTTATGACCTTTGGAAGAAGGGGGAGGTGACTCAGGATGACAAGTATGTTGTGAAGTTATGCTGGGAGAAAATTGGAAGGGCTGAAGCCCAACAAGAACTTAATCTGGCTGCTGACATAAAAGACAATAAAACCCACGTCTATAAATACATCAGAAGCAAAGGAAGGGCTAAGAAGAATCTCCATCTTGGTTGGATGCAACTGGACAAAGAATGAAAAAAAGGCTGAGATATTCAATGTCTTGTTTGCCCCAGTTTTTAATGGTAAAACCAGTTATTTCAGTCCCCTGAGCTGGAAGACAGGGATGGGGAGCAAAATAAACTACTCATAATCCAGGGGGAAATGGTCAGTGACCTGCTGCATGACTCAGACACACACACGTCTGCAGTGACAGATGGGATACAGCCAAGGCTACTGATGGAGTTGGTGGAAGTGCTCACCAAGCCACTTTCCATCATTTCTCAGCAGTCTTGGCTAATCAGGGAGGTTCCCAGTTGCCTGGAGACAGGCCAATGTGATGCCCACCTACAAGACTGACTGGACAGAGGATCCAGGGAACTATAGGCCTGTCAGTCTGACCACAATGCCAGGGAAGGTCATACAGCAGACCACCTTGAGTGCCATCCTGCGGCACGTACAGGACAACCAGGGGACAAGACCCACACAACGTGGGTTTATGAAAGGCAGGTCCCGCTTGGCTAATCCAATCTCCTTTTATGAAATGGAGACCTCCTTATTTGGTGAGGGAAAGGATGTGGATGTAGTCTACCTAGACACTGGTTAAGCCTTTGACACTGTTTCCCACAGCATTCTCCTAGAGAAACGGGCTGCACATGGCTTGGTTGGGCATACTCTTTGCTGGGTTAAGAAGTGGATGGATATCCAGCCCAGAATTGTAAATACAGATTAAAGATAGTGAAGTGCTGAGTCCTGCACTTTGGTCAAAACAACCCCAGGCAGCACCACAGCCTGGGGGAAGAGGGGCTGGAAATCCTCCCAGCAGAAAGGGATCTGGGGGTGTTGGTCAACAGCGGCTGAAGAATATGAGCCAGCAGTGTGCCCAGGTGGCCAAGAAGGCAAATGGCATCCTGTATAATAAGAAATAGTGTGACCAGCAGGACCTGGGCAGTGATCATACACCTGTACTCAGCACTGGTGAGGCTGCACCCCAAATCCTGTGTTCAGTTTGGGCACCTCACTGCAAGAAAGACATTGAGTTGCTGGACCATGCCTAGAGAAGGGCAATAGAGCTGGGGAAGGGCCTGGAGCACAAGTCCTGTGAGGAGCAGCTGAGGGAGCTGGGGTTGTTCAGCCTGGAGAAAAAGAGGCCTTATTGCTCTCTACAACTACCTGACAGGAGGTTGTAGCCAGGTGGGTGTCAGTCTCTTCTCCTAAGTAACAAGTGAGAGAAAATGGCCTCAGTTGCTGCCAGGGGAGGTGTAGACTGGATATTAGGAAAAATTTCTTCATCAAAAGGGCTGTCAAGCATTGGAAGAAGCTGTCCAGTCACCATTCCTGTAGGTATTTAAAGGACATATGGATGTTGCACTTGGGGACATGGTTTAGCAGTGGCTTGGCAGGGCAAGCTTAACAGTTCAACTCAGTGTTTTAAAGGTCTTTTGCAACCTAAATGATCCTAGGAATACAACCCATGAAAAACATAAAAGTACATTTTGACAGTTAAACAAATCAAGTTTATAAATATTTAAAAAATGGTCAAAAATCAAAGCAGTTACCTAGAAGTACCAATTTAAATGTTTTTTAAAACCATGTCTGTTACTTGCCATGACTGGAAAAGACAGTTAAACCATTATTCAGTAAAAATATCAGAAATAAAAATGATGGAAAGAAGCAGTAAAAGCTGACCTGCTATGCAGCGTGTATGAAGACTATTACAAGTATTATTATTACTACTGTTATTGTCATCAGTATTTCACTTCATGANAAGTAACAAGTGAGAGAAAATGGCCTCAGTTGCTGCCAGGGGAGGTGTAGACTGGATATTAGGAAAAATTTCTTCATCAAAAGGGCTGTCAAGCATTGGAAGAAGCTGTCCAGTCACCATTCCTGTAGGTATTTAAAGGACATATGGATGTTGCACTTGGGGACATGGTTTAGCAGTGGCTTGGCAGGGCAAGCTTAACAGTTCAACTCAGTGTTTTAAAGGTCTTTTGCAACCTAAATGATCCTAGGAATACAACCCATGAAAAACATAAAAGTACATTTTGACAGTTAAACAAATCAAGTTTATAAATATTTAAAAAATGGTCAAAAATCAAAGCAGTTACCTAGAAGTACCAATTTAAATGTTTTTTAAAACCATGTCTGTTACTTGCCATGACTGGAAAAGACAGTTAAACCATTATTCAGTAAAAATATCAGAAATAAAAATGATGGAAAGAAGCAGTAAAAGCTGACCTGCTATGCAGCGTGTATGAAGACTATTACAAGTATTATTATTACTACTGTTATTGTCATCAGTATTTCACTTCATGACCTAAAAGTGCACTTTATCCCTGTACCTTGGAAAGGGATCTAGCTTCAATCTACAGATAAATCCAAGGTCAGAAGTGTGCCCCATAGAGAAATATGGAATTAAAGGAGCGTGACTGAGGAAAGCCTTTTGGTGCCAGTCATAGACACCAGATTAGAGGCACTTACTTTCCTTATTATCCAAACTTAAACTGTCTCTCTTTCTTTTTTTTTAATGTATATTGTTGTTGTTGTTGTTCTTGAGTTTGGAGAGGTTTTTTGAGTTACTTTTGATTTAATTTTTGTTTGCTTGCTTTTTAGAATATACCTCAAAATATGCAATAGTGGGTGATAGAGACTAGCCAGTGAAATGGATGATAGTAGTTGAGTAAGGCAACAGTAATTCAGCTTCTTAGAGTTACTTGAATTCCTCCTTAAAAAAAATAACAATACATATGAACTCCTTAATCCACAAGGTCCAGCTATGAATCTGTTCAGTATTTTTCAAAAGTATTTGTATTTACACAAATAGAAGACAAATTGCTCTGAACATTCTGTGCCATTTGCTTCCAGCTGCCTTAGGCATGATGAACGAAGAGATCAAGTAACTCTCATACAGAAGAAAGTATTTAAATAAACTTACCAGAAGCATCAGCATAAATGATCCCATATATATGATCAGAAAAAAACCAGATATCATAGCTAGAGTGAGAATTCCACGAATCCACCAATTTTTCCATCTATTAGAAAAAAAAAAAAAAAAGCAAGCAGTTACAAATGAAAACAAAGGCTGCTTCTTTTGCTAACTAGAGATTAAAGTGTATTAGAAACAGTGGGATTAACAGAAGTTTTTGTGTTTGATCAAACACATAGCATATCACCCTTTTAACTTCTGCCAAGTTCCCTTATTTTCTAAAGTTTGCCAGAAAACTGTGCTATCTGACCTCCTGAGTAAGCATGTATTGTGTCTTCTCCTGTGTGCTCTCTCAAGGTGTGAAAGAACTGAAGGCCCTTTTAATAAATCCAGCATGTGGATTTTTGGAGCCTTGTATATTTTTGAAGTAAAACCCTTTCAGTGAGCTCGTAGCTCCAGCCTTGGGATTTACATAAGGAAACAGAATGAAAAATTCTGTTATCACAGAGTCATAGAATCGTTTAGGCTCGAAAAAACCTCTAAGGTTGAGTCCAAACATTAGCCCAGCACTGCCAACTCCGCCAATAAACCACATACTTAAGTGCCACATCTACACATCTTTTAAATGCCTCCAGGGATGGTGATTCCATCACTTCCCTGGGCAGCTTTTCCCCACGCTTGACAAAACCTTTCCCTAAAGAAAATTTTCATAATATCCAACCTAAAGCTCCCCTGGGTCAACTTGAGGCCATTTCCTCTAAATGTACACTGAACTAACTAATCACAAGTTACTGCTAAAGTCCCCTACTACAGCCTAGAGAAGTTCCTTCTAATGTTTTGCTTTGTATCAGTCTTGTGTTTCATTGCTGCATCAGGGGACACACCTGATTCAGCAGACAGTGTTAGTTTTGCATCACGCTGCAGTTCTAATGTAAACTTCTACTATATTAGTTTGATTTTCAAGGACGTTACTCGTTGGCAGGTCAATGTCAGCTATAGCCACTAATTGGATTTGCCTTAAGTATCAGAACAGAGGCACAACAGACTTTATCACAACATGTTTTATGTTCCTCTATGATGTGGGCTACACAGTAGCAGCTTGTTCCTTGTGACATATCCACAGCGAGCAGAACTTCTTTAGAAGAATTCAGCCTCCTTTATGAATAATGTTAAAACACCACATGGCAATGGGAGGTGAGTGCAGCACTGTGAAGACAGCTTCAGTAAGACAACAAGCTCCAGAATCTAGGAAGCCACCTGACAAGTTTATTTTATGCTAACTCTCCACTAGAAAGTTACAGATACTATTTCTTTTAAGGGCCAAATAGTAAGAGAAATCATATTTGTGAGAGTTACATTTGTTGAGAGTCGCATATGATAACAGCTCCAGTGGGACTGCTAGCTACTAGACTAAGAGGTATTTTTTAATCTAGCTTCCATAAAGCACCTGAATTTAATTTTTCACTCAAAGCACCTTTGTACACCTTTGTGCAAACACTCCAATAAAGAATTTCAAGCATTTGAAACAGAGATGGTTCTTTTCCTTAGTTGCAGGCTTTGAGGTATCAACATGCCCTTTGGAACAAGTCTGACTTGGAGCAAGACCTCCACAACATTTAACATAGTGAGAGAACTCTGAAACTAGATACCCCTTGTGGTATGATGGCAATAGAGAACATCATATTCTGCTCACAGCTGGTGCAGTTTAGAAGCATGCTTTTTGAAACCTGAAACATTATGCCTGTTTATAGCACCCAGAAATCACAACAGAAACAAACCAACTAAAAAAGGAGCAAGGCAAAGAAAAAAAAAACAATTTTGCTCTGCTACCACATATATTTACTGGTGATGAGGGGTTTTACAAAGAATTGGAAAATTTTTTAGTATAGTCTGGATTGGAAATACTTCTCCTGGCTCTTGCAAGACCTAAGTTGCATCTGAAATATACATTGTATATTGCTTGGTTTGTTATGTTGAGCATAAGGTATATATAATATACACATTCACGTTACTAGCTGCTATTCTTTTTGGTATGTGATCTATCATCTAAAGGCTCTTTCATTGCACTAGTGAAAAAAAATGTCATGCAACTTGCTAGCTCCGAAAGGGTTTGACTGATCAAGTGTTGTAAAGCGACTGTTTAAAAAAAATTACACTAGGAACTTTATCCCACAGACCTCATGAATATGCAGGTCCATTATCTGTCTATCTATACACATCCCCTCACATTTTCTAGGCAGTAAGCAAAGGAAATTATTTAGAAGTGGAAATGTCACAAAAATCTATCAAACCTCACCTCGAGAATTCACACATCTTTTCATTTATACACAAATATCAACTCTTTCTTTTAACCTTGGATGCAGGAAATCAGTTTATTGTAACCACCAGAAATAGTTACTCTGTAATTCAAACCCAATAACTATTCTTTAGCCCATTTTACTGCAATGCTTAGACTAAGCAATGGCAAATGTTCGTGTAAACTGTGTTTACCTAGAAATGCATGCAACGGACAATCTACAGGTATATGCAAAAAACCTTGCACTGAAAGTATTATCAAAAGATAAATAAATCAATCATATCCAGTAAAAATTTATCTTTGCATTTTTATGTCTATCATATGAAATTTAAAACAGTTCCATTTGTAAGAATTAAAACTGCAACATAATCTCTAAGGATTTTAGCCACCAGCTATTACATTTGAGAGCTCTTTATTTTACTATACCTGGCAGACAGGCCTGACAAAGCCCTCTTGAGGATTTCTGGAGTGCTGTCTGTTGGTGGAGGAACATCAGGAACATCTGAATCACTTCTAAGATCCAGCTCACAAAGTCTTTCTTCCAAATCCACTTCCTATCACAAAAGAAAAATAAATTTGAAACCCCAACACAACAATAAAGATTATTAGCTATTGTGTCAAAAAACAGTATTCAGAGTCATAAACACTATTTGGGGAACTGATAATATCTGCATTACCTTCTAAAAGACAAGAAGGGTGTACTAGTGAAACTTGTAGGATGTCAATAAATATTTATAAGAAAGCCTGTACTTAGACGTTGTGACATCACCTGCTGTGCTCAAGAAACTTCACATTCTAGGCACCACTTTTTCAAGGATATATGTTTCCAGAAATACTACGGCTGACTTAGAACACACAACTTCAACAGAAATCCCCAACCCTCTAACACATTCCCTCAACCTAGATCTCAAACTAACCTTTTATGGAATAAGGAAAAGGGTCTTCTGGTGGTTTAATGTCACATTAAGAAACAAAAAAAAAAAAACAAAAACAAAAACGGAAATGTAATGCATGAAAAAACGTTCCCTTTGTACAACGAGAAGAGGTTCCTGGCACAGTTTCATACATGTTAGGACTTGAACACTCAGGCTCAGAAAGAACGATGAAAAAACAAACTGTGAAGTAACCAGCTGTCTCATGGACACAGTATTACTCAAAATAATTTTCCTGCAGTTGTTTTCCAGTATTCACTCACGACTGCCAGGGAAGATATCACGTAGACGGGCCGTGTGTCTAACCAAATGCAAAACAGGCAGTACACATTTTGGTGACAAAGTACAAGCCAACGCTCAGGGCAGACCGTCAGGACTATTTTTCCCTCAGCTAAAGCCAACACTGCGGGTGACTTCACTCATTCTGATATTGCCAACGCCACAACTCCAGGGAGCTGGAAAGCTGCGCTCAGCCCTGGCACAGCAGTAATGCAGAGTAGTCTCTAGTTCTGTGTCTGGCTCTCTTGGGACCTGAACTTCCTCCTGACTTCCCTGACTTGCCTCACCTCCTTACAATCACAAACCATTTCCAACCTGTCCTGCCACCTCAGGTTCATCAGTTCTTAACAGTTCTGGGAATTGTTAAGTAACCATGCTTTAAAACTTTCTTCGCCACCACCCACCACAATCTGCTATTTCTCTGTCTCCCTCTCTTTCCAACTTCCTCATCTCAATTCTTTCTCCTTAATCTATTTCCATGAATTAGAAACTTCGACTTTTCTTTCCTACTTTGCCTTAATATTATAATTTTCTTCCCTCGTTCTGAGTATTTTTGTCACTTTGGAAGCCAGCAGAGGTACAACCTCCCTCTTGCTCCCTCCGTAAGACACCACAGCATTAAGGCGTTGACAAGCCCCGCCACGGCTCGCACGGTTACTGTGTCCACAGGCCATCGCCTTTTCCAGAAGTTCCACTTCGATGTAACCTCCGTCCCGGTGTCTGCGGACAGCGCTGGGGAGAAGATGAGGGTTTTCAAAGCCGGCCGCCCGCAGCCAGGGCCGGGGGCCGGGAGCTGACCAGGGTGCTGCAGGAGGGCTCCAACCTCGGACCCTCCTCCCCTGGCTCTCCAGGGACACCGATCCGGGGGGGAAAACCCATCCTTTCCACTTAGAAAGTGGTTTGAGCTTCTTAGAACTTGAGACAGTGAGCTGGCACTACATACAAGCAGAAGGGAAAGAGGTAACAACAAGGAAGAATAGTCTCTCTTCTTTAATGTTAGGACTGGGTTTTTCTCATTCACATACACATGCCTAAGATGAAATTTTCGATTTTGCACCATTTACTTCTTTCAAAAAACATAGTGAACGATTCCCTTTTCCTTGAAACCCCCCAGCTGAATAATTATTAGAGACACTGTCTATTATTAGTGTAAGTAAGAAGAGCAAACAAGCTGTGGTCCAGATTTCAGAAAGTTTGTAGAAAAAGTCTGAAAAAGAACATAAATAAATAAACACATAAATAAATAAAATTAACCATGACTGCAACCTCGTTATTCAGAGCTGTTTCTCATAATGTTGTACCATAGCTCAGGATGTCAACTATAGATGTGATTGGGGTGGGGGGTCACAGCTCTTTCCCAAAGCCATGTTCCTATTCCTGGGACCAGCACTGGAATGCAGCAAGCTATCTGTACAGTTCTAGGAGACACTACTCACTGTGTGGATGATGGGCAGTAATCCTGACCCTAAGACCATGACTTAGCGTCTCTGCTTATTAATCCCTACATGCAGATGGCAGAGACATTCTCTCTTTTAGACACGCAGAGCTAAGAATACTCTCAAACATTTTTGTTCCATTTTGGTATTGCAGAAAATATTTCCATACGCCACTGGTGCCTAAACAATTTTTAAAGAAACAAACAAAAACCTAAAAAATCAGACTTAGTTTTATCTCTCTGACCTTTAACACACAACTATCACCTATAACTACTGTTTTAGATTTGCTATTTCCAGTATCTGAATGCACAGGTGCCTGGCATTTTTCAGAGTATTTAAACATCCTGAAAAAGGAGTATGTGATTATCTGATGTGTTTTTCAGCAGTTCAGGCTTCACATTGACGCTACTGAGAGCTTGGCTGGTGCCACCTGCAAGTTGCACAGAACTTGATGTATTTTTTTAGCCTTAAGTTGCTGCAATAGCTAGTAGGAATCAGCACCTCAACTGTCTTCAACTTCCCTTTGTAACATATCTCAAAAATTACCTTGAACACTTTATTTTTCCAGTTAGCTGCTGTCACAGCCACAACAATTTCCTGAATAAGGCATTTAATTTGTAAAGTCAGAAGTCAAAGAGGAAGTTGCTCACCAAAAGCTAATTAATTGTCTTCTGCATCATTAAGTGCTTGCAGAACCCCATCACCGCAGGACAAGAATTTATTGCTAATTGTTTTCTAAACTATTTTACATGATTGATTATAAACATTCCAGTTTACAGCCACAAATAATAACAATCATTATGGAAGGAAATACTAAGTTAATAATTATCAAAGTACTAAAAAAAAATTAAGAGTCTTGCTACTGCAGCTTGACCTTGTAGAAGCAGTTTTGGAGTTCAGTACAAACCCAAGCAGCCCTTCCTTCTCCTGCTCTTCAGGGTTGAGATCTGGCCAAGCTGAATACACAGTAACATCAAGGACCTGCAAAGGTCCATGGGAAATATCATGGATTTCATACCGTGAGCAGGTATTTACAAGGTTCTCAAAGGTTAATTGAAAACAGCAGAGGTTGTACTGTCCTGTGTGACTAAAACACCTTTCAACCCGAATTCCAAAGTAATGTTTTATCAGAGGTGTTTGTATTTTTTTCCTAGAGTTCTCAAACTGCAGGCGACAGAGCCTTTTATTTGCTGAAAGTCTGCCACTCCTGTCTGCTTGATTCACATCCGAATTGTCTGTAATGAGTAGATGTTGCAATGCTGCTGTTGCCTTGCTTCTCCTCATTTGAAGGCACATGTTCCTTCAAGAAAACCTATCTGATCAGCTCATAAAATACAAGTCCAACAAGGCTGAGATGATGCAGAACTAACAAGAACAGGGAAGAAGGCCAACATAACAGTTATCCACACACTACAAACAGCATAACAAATACATCCCTCTGACACACTATGATGCTCATGAGTTTTCATAATTTCCAAAGTATCCTGAGATAAAGGCTTATTTAGTTGTAAGGGTTTGATTTGCTTCGATTTTGATATTCTTAAAAGCTAAATCTTCTGTACAAGACCACGAATACTTTGCCATACAAAGGAGGAACTCAACCAGTCAAGAGCCTGAGCCTCCACAACAGGAATTCAAAACATGTGACATCTTGTCACAAATTGAGCTTCCATGTGGATTTCTGCTTTCTGGCTATTTCAAAACAGCCCACAAAATACAGCCATGTGTCATGCAGAAAAAAAAATAGACATGTCAATCTTTCATCATCTAAAAGGCCATACGCTTCTGAATTACTGTTTTGTACCACATGGCCTCCACTGCAATTAACACGTGCCAAGGGAACCACGCACCAGGATTATTCTAGTTACAAAGGCACTTGCAATGTTTCACTCATACTGTATTTTTCCCAGGACACAACAAGGAACTCTCAAGTTGACGGTAAATATGTTTTTCTTGGAGAATGCAGCCTCTCCATGAAGAGTAACTGAGAAAACTAAGACATTGTCCAGCAACTTATGTGAAAAAGTTAGTCAGCACAAGAATTCAGTTATTATCACTTTATAAATCTGTGTAACTGTTAAAGTAAGTTTTCTCCTCCATCTTTGACCTTCCTGCAGTCTCTCTCACTTTTACAGTGAAGTCAATAGTTCAGTTAGAACACAGTGTAGTGTATTTCGATAGATGTACCTTGATACTTTGGTATCTTGACTTCAGAGGGAAGTATTAGAAGATCCTGAATAATGAAACCTTTTTTCCCAAACTGTTACAGCCTAACATATGCAGAAACACATGTGGTAGACCTGCACATACTGAATCAAAGACTGAAACCTACAGAGCCTTTATTTTCCGCATTAGTACTAATTCACCACTATTTCCAAGAAAATAGAGGTTTGGAAATAGTCTGCCCTTATTATTATTGCCATGCTTGTAGCAAACAGCAAAGAAGTCAGACTTCTCTGTGAAAATTAAACTGAATGAAATAAGTCAAATGAAGTGACTAAGTGATCCATGACAGAGAGACACATCCACCATAACCCATATTGCCATCAGGAATTTCATTTATCTCCCAGCAGGTTTGTGAGGTTTTGGACACCAAAGATCCAAGTCCCAAACTGACCTTCACGGGTCTGAGCAATTTATCTAGCAATTGATTCCCTGGAAGGGCTGCCCAATGGAACAGAAACACCTCTTTCAACACCATAGGAGAAACAGTGGCCAGTGATTCCAGTCTCATTGTAGATTTTACAAATAATTAACAACTCTAGGCAAACAGGCACTTGTTCCCACAGCCAGTAGTGCAATATGATTCCACTTCCCCCTCCCCACCCCACTCCAATCCCTCTATACAGTAAAAGATACTTTCCAGATACACTAATTTTTTTGAAGCATTTGAAAGCAGTGTCACTTGCTTTCTACTAAAGAATGCTAACAACTGGAATTTAAAAAGAAGCACGAACATGTGCAAGATCAATCTGTAACATTTTAACTGATTTATACATATTAAGTATCTGAATGCCAAGTCATTCCTCTTGCACTCAAGGGCTGTAAAATATTTATGAAGGCACTTTGACCAGATACTCTTAGGAAAAGAGCACCCAGGGCAAGCAGCAGGAAGTAAGAGAGTAACAGCCAAAACAATCACTCCTGCCACAGGACAACACAAAGAAACAACAAACTTGTGAAATTGCAAAGTCCTACAAGGCAAAAGGCAAGTTCATGGGAATTTTGAAAAATGTCATCAGCTGAGCAAGCGAGTGAGCAACTGGAGGCACTGAGGCTTGCAGAGTTTGGGAACTTCAAGAAGAAGCTTCTGAAAGAGCGTATCCTATTCCTTCATACAAACCCAAGGAAGTTAACTTTCCTTTGAAATTATATGGATGAAGAAATAGCTATGACCTTTGTTTCCAGTTAGTGGGAAAAAAGACATGCGAATGAGGGGGGAGGGAAGCTTCACCTACATTCAGTAGGGAATGAGAATCTGTGGACATAGTAAGCGTAACTTGAAAAGTACTAGATAGCACACTGAAAACAGGACTAAAAGTAGAACAGAAAATCCTCCAGAAATATTAGTCTTTCTGGAGTTCTTCGGCAAACACAGAGGGCATCTCTACTTGGGCAAACAAGGTGCTTTAAAACATGTTGCCTTTATACATCTGGAAGTCTGAATTGGGTTAACAAGAGCAGAAGCAGCACAAAGCAGATATCATATGGATGGAGACAAACAAGTTTTCTCCCTCATTACAAGTGAGGAAGAGGGTGATGTTTCTGAGCTGCATACTAGAAAGCAGCTAAACACCACTTCAACATGGCCATTCTGAGTTGTTATGAACCAAAGAACCATTCTGAGTCCAAACATGCAATTACCACACCAAATAGGTCACCTTAAAATAGCCACAGGACAATAAGGTATCCACTTGTTGTGAAGGCCAGGCAAGAGATAGAGCGGAAGGATAACCATCTAAGAAGCAGTATAATGTGACATCTGTGAATCCAGATGACCAGATGCTTCTCAGCAAATCACCTGCAGCAGACATTACGTGTGTTCTCAAATTCAGGAGTCCCAAACTGCAACCCACCGATGGAAAACTCGATACAAAAATACTGATTTATCCCTACAATTACCAATGGCACTGAAGACAGCTTAATATGTAAAATCAATCCTTACTGTCACTTGTGAGCCATGAGAAGGGTCACTGGATAGGTTGAACAACTCCAGTGGGAACATGGAAATCCCCCAAATAATCCATCACAAAGTCTTTAGTGCAGTGGAAAAGGCTTTCCATATCTGTTGTTCAAGTGATTAACACAAAGGCATACACACTGAAATTCTTCTCCTGCAGCCAACATCCTATCTGCATACATAGCACCAGAGTCCTTTCTGTTCAACATCATCCAAAATGGGACGAAACACTAAACTGTCAAGCAGCTAAAGTCAAAGCATGGTAGGCCTATAGGCGAGAACAGCATTTTTGTCTCTGAAAACCACACAGGTAAACCAAGAATAACATCAGCAAGTTTTAGGGGCACTCTTTTGAGATCCAGAGAGCAGAGGCTTTGAACAGGAAGAATTCTTTGAAGGCAGCTCGCTGCACACCTCAGAAATTGACTTAGTCTGCAAAATAAAGCAAACTTGAACAACTCCACAGAAAAACAGTTTTGAGAACACTGCTACAAGAAATGATGTGTAAAAGTTAATTCTCATCTACAGTGAAATACTCCCTGCACAGCTATAGTCTAAACACTACCTTTTGTGATCATAGCCCTCAAAGCAGCACAGCACTACAAATTTTCAAGTTCATTGGCTTTGAGTTAAAGCAAGCAATGCATGGAATAAAAACTACCGAGTTTCATTTTCCAGTTCCTTGCCACAATGCCTAAGGCAGACTGTACACTTTGCAACACTGACGTCCATGCAGGTTTAAACAGTTACTGATTTAATTAAACATAACATGTATTGCTACCTCAATTTAGCAATCAGAAAGCTTTTTTTTATTATTTAATTCCAGTTGCCAAAGTGAGGCCTTCTCTTTCATTTTGTTCAGACAATTAGCAACTGTGATGTGGTGATGTGCTTAGCTGTTGTAGAGATAAGCCTTAACTCCACAGCAAACAAAAGAACAGCACTGTGGCTGTTTTGCCACTGTGATGAACCTGATGCATAGACTTAGTATTTCAAAAACCTCTTGCCTTAGCAGAAATGTCATACTGTAAGTCCTTTCCAGGCCAGAGGTGAATGCCTATCACTCGAAAGGCCATAAAACAGAAACAGTTGCTGGGGAAATGCTGACACAGTCTTTAACTGGAGTAGATCACCATTCTGTTTTCATTTCCGTGCTCCTGTACCATCCCAGCCACATTGAAGCATGTTCTTTGCCTGGTCCACTGTCCTGCCTACATCTGAGAGAGTTAATTTTTTCCTGGTAGCTGGTACACTGCTCTGTTTTGGATTTAATACGAGAACAATGTTGATAACACACCGATGTGCTGGCTGTTGCTGAGCAGTGCTTACCCCAAGTCAAGGACTTTCAGTTTCCCATGCTCTACCAGTGAGGAGGTGCACGGCCAGAACAGTTGATCTGAACTGGTCAAAGGCTCTGCCACAAAATGTCACGCCCAGTATATAAACTGTGGAGAAATTGGCTGAGAGGGGCCGATCTATGCTCCTTGACGGGGTGGGCATCAGTCAGCAGGTGGTGAGTAACTGTGCTGTGCATCACTTGGGCTTTCTTGAGGTTCATATGTCTTTTTTGTTGTTTCTATCATTATTATTATTACTGCTATTATTAAACGACTATTCTTATCTCAACCCACGGGTTTTACCTTTTTCGCCCAACTCTCCTCCCCATTCCACGGGAGTGGCTGGTGCTTATCTCCCGGCTGGGGTTATAGCGCGACCTCAGCTCCTTCGGCCAGGGGTGAGCTACCACCCGCAGCCCCGCAGCTCAGCCGCGCTGAGCTTTCGGTGCGGGCCCGGAGAGAACCCGAACGCTGCCATTTCGGCCTCACGACGGGGGGATAGCAGCGGGGGAGAACACGCGTGGGCCCCCAGCCCTGCGGCCCCTCGACACGCCGCCCCCTCCCCACTCCCGCCACCCGGAGCGCGGCAGCGCCACAGCCCGGCACGGACCGGGCACGGACCGGGCACGGACCCTAAAGCCGCGGCCGGGGGCGCAGCGCGGTCCGGGCCCGTGGCGGGCGGGCAGCGCC
>VXBA01001020.1:564625-579427 GCA_013399895.1 Serilophus lunatus | reverse complement strand
GAACGGAGAAGCGCCGCGTCCCCGCGGCGGCGGCGGCGGCGGCGGCGGCTGGGGCTGGGGCGGAGCGGGCGGGGCGGTGTCGCCCAGGTGCACCCGGAGCTCCGCCCCGGCGCTGGTACCGCCCCCGGGGCCGAGAGGTGACCGGCCGGGCCCGCGGTGCTCCCGGCCCGGTCCTTTCCCGAGCATCGCGTCAGCCAGCAGCTGGGCGAATGCGGTGTTGGGCACCCGCAAACCTCCGCAACGCGGGCGCGGACCTCCAGGTTGTTCTCTCCTGGGTGCCAGAGTAGCCGCGATGACTGCAATCGGTCCGTCGGTGAAATCCCCTGGGAGACTGGGACAGGCATCTCCACACAGCCCTAGCATCAGCTCCGTGCCAGTGCCCCTGCTTCAGCCCACGCGAGCATCGCTGGGTGTTTGTGAAATGCTTTGCTTCCTTCTGGGATGCTCATGCCCGCTTGCTCTATGTCCGTTCATAAAGGCACCAGTGGCGCTTGGCTTGTCCCTGCCCACCATGCTGTGGACCCTTGCCAAGCATGGTGCCACCAGCCTGTGCAGCAACAAAACTCACTTGCCTTGGAGCTCATAGTCAAGAAAAATGCCCTGCAAGGCCAATTACATGTGCTGTATTATTGCAGCCACCCTGTTGCAGCACTTGTGCCACTCCACCGTGTTTGTATGGCTACTCTCAGCCTGGCCATGGCAATAGCAATAGCTGGTGGCTACCCCAGCTCAGTCTAGATGTCACTTCATTGTCCACACAGTGGCTTATTGTACCTGCAAACACAAGGCCAGCACCTCTTCCAAGGCAGTGTCTAACCTTTCCTGTTGACATTCACATTATCCATCTGGTGACTGGTTTCACAGAATTTGATTGGTTTTATTTCATTATTTAGTTTTATTATGTAAACAGCATTATTATTATGTCCCTCCAAAAGTATGATTGGCATGCTTTTAATGTAAATGCCGTGGTTCAGGAAGTTAGAGCCAGATGCTGTGAGTGGACACAGGTTATGGCATTGGTAAACTGACTCCAATCTTGCTGCCAAGAAGCATGGAACCTCTGGTGTTATTCAGGAAGAACAGCCTTCTCTGTGAAAGAGTTTACCTCTGCACTGCTGACAGTGTCAGGAGGTAGCATGGCTACAGCATCCCCAAGCATGTGCAAAGACCTGGTGTGCTAAAAAAGGGGCTGCTCCAGCACAAGGCAAAGAAGACACACAATGCAAGGCCAAACAGAGACAGTTTTTGACATTGAGCCCCTAATGGATGAAGGTGACAATGTCAGCCCACTGAAGTTCAGTCCTATGGCCATATGGTCTGGACTCTCCAACACTTCACTCTTGCTAAGTATAAATTTGATATATTTCTCCATAAGTGAAATTTTAGGGGGGGGAAATTGAGTTGGAAAAACTAAGCCCTTCTTCCTCTGAATATGAAAGTGGGAAACAGTTCCCCAGCAGGTAAGA
Source organism: Serilophus lunatus (assembly GCA_013399895.1). NCBI lineage: Eukaryota > Metazoa > Chordata > Aves > Passeriformes > Eurylaimidae > Serilophus > Serilophus lunatus. Next base: position 577,961 of record VXBA01001020.1, on the reverse strand, counting down.
AACCCAAACCATGCAGGGTGAGCAGAGTGGACCTCGGTGGATACTGATGCATCCTTTCTATTCTCTCCTCTTTCAGGATGTTTTCCCAGATGAGTTTTCCCTTGCAAGTGTCTCTCCAGCAAAGCTCTCAGAAGAAACCAGTTTCCCTTACTTCAAGCACAAGATGAGCATTTACCCTGTTGACCCTGCAGATAGGAGGAGCTATCTAGGGGAAAGCATAAACCCTTATTTTGGATGCTCAGAGAAAATAAGAAGTGGTTTGTCTGGTCTCCACAGCTTTCTCATTCATGGTGGCTGCATTCTGCGCATCAGCAGGCTGTTTCCCCCAACACTCAGGTCTCACACATGGGTCAGTAGCCTGGGTAAGAGTGGGCACAAAGTGACTTACATCCACCCTGGAGCAGCTGAGTCTAGTGCCCTTCCTGGTAAACCTGGCCTGAAAAACACAGGACTGAGAATGACTAGATGCTATGCTTTTGCCACAGAAAAGACCTTTCTGTGGATGACAGGACAGAGATAATGCTTCAATACCTCTATAAAGAACATTAAGCATATCTTTACATCCCATCCAGGAGAAGAGTAACAGCCTCCATTTCTCCTACACCTTTGCTCCATTCTTAACCTAAACAGTGAAGGGGGAAATAATTCATCTAGAAAAGCTCAGAGGAAAAAATATTTGTTTAGCAAATGGTGGAAGAAAGACACAATTGCAAAGAAGGAAAAGGTGAAGTACTCGAAATATTAATGAGCAGAGACAAGGCAAGTGCAAGAAGATGAGTCACTGCATTTTGAGAATAATAAAGGCAGCAAGCAATGAACAACTGGTGACAGTGGGGTGAGGGAGTGAGCAATCTTCTGGGCAGGGCCACTGGGAGAGAAAGAATTAAAATCAAGGACCAGGCCTCAGCAGGATCAAGTGGGAATCCAGCCCTAGCTTCACTCCTTCTCTCTCCCAGCTGGTGTTCCTGCTGCTTTCGTGCACCTTTTCACCTGCAGAATGCTCAGAAATGTAAGGAGGGACAGCAAAATTAGATTTATCACAGCAAAGTGTTTCAAGCCTCTCCAGCTCAGAGGAAAGAGGCAAGGGGCTCCCAAAAGAGCTGCGGGGCAGGGGGCTTCAGAATCAAGCAGATCGTGAAAATGCGGTTGTCCTGCTTCTCAGGTGTAGCACCTTGTAGCCATGGGAGCCCAGTACATCTCCTGAGTCACAGCTGGTTAGACTGGTCGGATGGGAATTTTCCAAGTCAACACCCTGTTATTCAGGTTCCTTTGGGGCAAGTAACTACACTGTCTGGAATGTAATATCCCTCCTCCAAACTGTTGTGACCGTGCGCGTTTCACAGCGTGTGGCAGAAACCTCCACGTTCTCTGTGGACAAAGGTATTACCCTGACTTTTCTGATATGCAGGTATTATCACCTCTCTTAGATGAATTTCAATATTTTGACGTAGGAGGTTTTGCTGCTCAGTCTTGCCTTTACTTTCCTGTTGTATTCCCACATGAATTTAGTGCCACAAAGCCGCCAGTAAACAACTCAAAACCTCAGCTACCTGCACAATATTATCTGAGTAGGAAGGCACCTAACAAACACATCCGTGCGCTTCCCCCAGCTGCCCAAAGTTAAGACACACCACCTGCCCCGGCCGTGCTCTGCCCTGCCCTGCCCTCCAGTTATCCACAGCAGGCGGATCTGCCTCGCCTGCTGCCTGGCGAGCCAGGAGCTGCCTCTGTGCTCTCTGCCTCGACCTACGTACAGAAGGAGGAGTTCTCTGCAGGCAGACGCAAAACTAGAGCCCTGACATTAAAACAGTTATATAAGCCCTTACACAAGCTGCATACAGCCTCCCAGCACAAAGGCAGGCGGCATGGAGCTGCTGCTGTCTCTGCTGACCGACAGAAAGGCCCTTCCATGAGAGACAAGCAGAGCGGAGCGGCTTCGCTGCTGCTGCAGCAGAAGGAAATGGAAGGAACTGGTTCCTTGTCTGCTCAGAGGCTGAGGAACAGAAAATACCCAGCTGAAGACGTGTTGGAAAGGATGGCACATCTGCAGTTGTTTCACTGAGGATCCTTATTGCTGGCAATTTCAGACACAGAAGTTGTTTGCAGGCTTTGGTTTCTTTGGTTTTTTAATAATGGATTCTTACTAATGCACAGAAATTAGACAAGTGGAAAATGTCGGTACCTAACAGTCAGCATAGACAGCAAGGTCAAACCATGTCATCAACAGTTTAGTACCCCTTTAGAAAATATTAATTGTGCGAGGTACTTTAATGTGCTGCATTTAATAAATTTCTAATATTTTTGCATCTCTAGGTCATGATAAAGAGGACAACCCGAAGCCAGAAAGAAGCAGAGAGAACAGTGATACAACAGCCTCAGACAGGCTGTGTGTTTGTTCTCCAAAGCACAAGACTCACTATTAATACCCTGTACTCCCCTGACAAAAACAAGAGCCGCAAAACACTGCCTGGCGCTGCCTTGAGACAGCACATGGGAGCAGAGCATGGGAGCCCAGGTGCTCAGGATATGCTCAAAGCTGAAATTCCAGGTCAGAAGCCCATTATTACACAAGCTGTGCACTCTGAAATGAATCCTCCTCCAGCTCTAAGCACCAGACTCAAATGCTGAAAACAAGAGAAAAGCTGCCCTGGAATATAGGCTTGTATGAGTAAATAAAGAGACTGTTTCCCCCTCTATAAATAACGGCGTGAGCTCTAATACTCTCTTGCTGGGTTTAACACAGGTCAAGATCCAGTAACACTTTGCCAAGGTATCCTCAATAGAGAATGTATATCTATATTTTAGTAATTTAAATCCACCAACAGCCCTGAATTGTTCTTTTGTGTTAATATGTCATGCAATCTGTTTACATTTGCTGGTCTGGCATAAAAATATAATAGCCTGTGGTTTTTGTGGTCGATTATTTGCTTATTAATTGCACATTTCAACTTGATAAAATAGGCCATTTGTATGCCAGAAAAAAAGCAAACCAACCGAGCAAACTGACCTCGCTATTTCCATGTTACACACCAAAGTCTGAGGAATATAATCTAGTGACCACTGTGAAAGCTCTGGCAGCAGAAACCTTTGCCCCAGGCTGCTGTCACCTTCTGTTTGGTCCAAGTGAGTGAGTATTGCACAGCTACTGAGTTATCCTTGATCCTTCCTTCCTACCTCAATCCCAGGGATACTCTTGCATTTTCAAAATTAAAAAAAAAAAGTCACTTGCAGTGCTTGGCAAGCTCCTGCTGTTTCATATTAGATGTGAAATTAATTCTTGAACTTGTTGATGCTGTCTCAACATGCCATGAATCTGCAACACACCCTTTCTGTGCGATTTCACATGTACTGTATGTTATATTATTCATGCAGATCTTTTCATACAAACCTCTCTTTAGAATACCATCATTTGTCAGCTTGCAACTCTTCACTGCTGGCAGAGGTGCCTTTTGCAAGGAGCTGTGGGCACAGAAAAAAGGTGGAGACAAGCCTGATGAGGAAACAGACTGGCTGATGCTATATATTTGCTCCACCTGCTAAAGTTTGTAGGAGTAATCACTGGATTGTTTAAAAGGACTAACAGCACCACTCTGTCAAAACGCAAGTGACTGCCAGAGAGAAAAGAGGAATTGGCTTCATTGTAGACAAGTCCCACAAATCATAGCAGTGACTGAATTGGCTATTCCCTTACAAATTCAGTCTAAAGTCTTTGGAGATACTAGCTAACTCTGCATGCTTTGGGCAGGACTGAAACATAACGTTTTATAAAATGCTTTGAAAAAGGCCTCACTAGATACACAATAGTTCCTTGAAGTGACTCCACAGCTGGGATTGTTGTGCAGTAGCTCACTAGAACTCCAGAGTGGTACCAGCCTGGTGGAGACTCAGGAGACGCTGGGACACCTTTTCCCTCATGGGACAAGGTTGGGAGCCCTAACCCACAGCCTGCAGCAGGAGGGAGGAAGAGGAGATTGGTTAACTCCTACACAGCTCCCATCACTCTGTCTAGCAAAACCTCCTTGACAGGAGAAACTTGCCCAAACAAACTCATTGTTCCCAGGGCACTTCCCAGCAGTTTCACTGGAGGTGGAGATCTCAAGTTGGTATGACCTCCATGGTTGGCACCAGCTTTAACACCGCAAGTGTCTGCAAACTTACATTCTGCTGTAAGAGATAATCCTGTCTGTATGATGTCAAGGGAACTGTGTTCGTGGCCAAATTTTACTCCCCTCTTCAGTCTCAGGTCATTCTTGTTCTTGCTTTGTAACTGCGCAGACCACAAGGCTCTCTGATGCCTCAGCTCTGTGGGAAGGGAGTTTTCCTACCACACTACAAGCGATGCCCATTTTGTCCTGTGGCACCAGACATGTGGCCCCCCACATGCCAGATATGAGGCTGAGCCCTCATATCTGTGGGTATTTTGCCATCTTCTTATGCTGAAGCAAAACTCTTCGGCAGTTTCAGCAACATTTCCCATTCTCAGGTCAGAGTAACATTTCTGCATAAAGTATTTTCTGTTTACTTGATTTGTGGTGCACAGAGCACTTGTACTTGTTTCTCTTTTCTGTAACTGAATTTGCTCCTCTCCTTCTTATACCTCTTTCAGGAAGTTTTATGTAATTTCAGTTTATTGAACTTTAGTATTACCCACTCTATTGCATTTGAGTTCATAAGAAAAGTTCATCTAAGGTATGAGCAGACATATCACCATTGATTTTTAGCAGTTTATGAAATATCACTCTGTTTTGCCAGCAATACCATCTTACTATCTTATCTCAAGGGACAGAAGGAGCATTACGGCCCACTTGAAGTGTATTTTATAAGTGGTGAGCACCTGACAGGATACAACTAAGCCAAGTATTACAGTCACGATCTGGAAATGTTACCCTGTAAAATTTTGGTTTGCTGCCATTTCATTGTGGTAGTATTCAGACTGGAGTACATGCTGTACTTTACAAAGGTGTCCCTGCATATTCACTTTGGTGAATTCTCTGAAAGTTATCTTCCAGGGGTATAGTCACAAAGATACACTAGAAATTACTATCTGGTTATACTTTTGACATCTTTGCCATCTTTCTCCGAACCCTGTTGACTAAAACTGTGTTACACCTGATCCTGAGCTCTTTACTGGGGGGGAAACATATTGAGAGAAGTATCTTCCCCTTGCTTAAAGAGCCAGGAAAATGTGAGCTTCAAGACAAGAGACTCATGGCCTCTTCTCTTGGTTGTGGTTGAAAGCCTCTCAGCAACTCTTGACTAGTGACTTCTGGATGTATGCCACAGCAATCCTGTTCCTGATCTCACTTTTCCCCTCCCTAAGTCACCAGCACATGTAGGGGAAGCTGTCAGCAAGTTCTTCTTATGCCTCTTTTTCTTACCTGATGATGATACATTTATTGGGAAAGCACTTGATCCTGAAAAGCTTCTTCTAGAGACTTGCTCTGTGTCCTAAAAGGACCCTCAAACCTCTCAGTTGGCTGCCTACCTCAATCATGGTGAAGGAGGGATCTACAACACCAAAAGGATTGGGTACTGGCTTCCCAAAAGAAGCACCAGTTCTGATTTTTAGCATTTTTAGCTCTCTGGGGCTCTGATCAAACTGGCCAGTTCTCAGACAGGTATTGCCAGAAAAGCAAGAGCCAAAATGGGAATGGAAAGCAACCACAGTGAGTGGCTGTTGTGTCAGACAGATACCTGCTGTGCAAAGCCAAAACGGGAAAAAGAAGTGCAGAACTGTATCTTAAGGCTCACTCATTCTTTGATCCGGGGTTTTTTACATGTGAAAAGGGTATTCCTTGCTTGCCGTACAAGAAGACTCATTTTCAGCCAGCTGCTCTACCAATGTGGTGCTTTCTGAACAGAATCCTTCGTGCCGTCATAACAGCTAACCAAAGTTAGTACTGGAAGGAATTACTTGAGTATCTCATTGCAGTGAAGCATTCCCTGCTGCCCCATCCTTAATGCCACTAGAGGTTCATGCAACACTTGATACCACTGGTTATGAGAGCTGAAAAGGAAAGTGGATGTGAACAGAGCAGGAGCTGGTAGAGGAGTCTGAGAAACCTGTAGAAAAATGCCAGTTTCCTCTGTGGGGCAAGAAATGGCAGTATGCTTTATCCCAGGAGTTCTTGGCAATGCCACTGCAAACTGAGGTGAGAACTGGGATTCAAACTCTGAGAGTAGGGAGCTGCTCCTTCTGGATGCAGGGTTTTTAGTGGTCTACACTAAAGGTGGTCCTATCCTTCACTAGAGAGAGGAAAGCATGGTGAAAAAAACCACAAAACCCTAAACAATCCTCTTTTCCTAAGGATTCAGCTTATTACAGAAAAATCTGACCATAGTCTTCCTGCTTCCTCAGCAGCTCCCAGGCTCTTCAGCACTCTCCCTGCCTTCCTCCTCAGACCTCTGGAGAGAAGGTCCAACCACCCTGCACTTCCCTGCCCACGGCCAGCATGTGAGTCCCTTCATCCTCTCCCCTGGAGAATAAGGTTGAGCTGGCAGAAGCCACCACATCCCCTGAAGCCTCTGAAGGTGCCACTCAGTCTTCGGCATAGTGTTCACAACCCCCGTAACAAAACCCCGTGCTGTGGGTGGAGCCATTAGGGTGACCTGGAGTTTGCAGGGCTGAATGGTATTACATGTTAATGGGAGGGAGGGAAATAACTCTTCCCTGCTGTTCAGTGTGCTGTCAGGCTCCTCTGCTCCAGGAAGTCCCAAAGAAAGGGATGTTTCACACCAAAAGCAGTGGTGAGGTCTCCAGCCCTGGCTCCGTCCAGGGAGATGCTACTGCCCCTTCCATTACAGCTCAGCAGCTTCCTCTAGCACAGGGCAGGCAAAAGCATCATGTCCTTCATGATTATACAAATAGATTTGCATCTTCTTTTACTGTATTCTGCTGAAGTTACAAAGAATGCAGCCGGCCCCTGTGCGGGTCGTGAGGCGGTAACGTTTTGTGGTGCTGGGAAGGAGGGCACAGCTGCTCTGCCGGGCACGGGACTGGCCCAGGAAGCACATAGCAACTGCCCTCGATATTTACCTGTGCACCGGGACTAACCATGCACTTGTTCTCTTGTCACTGGTTGTGTCAGGCCAGAACCAGCGTGCGTGAAGCAGGAGGGCCTTGCTGAGCCTGCCTGTGTTCAGAGAAGGGAGGAAAGCAGCTTGGAGCACGGGAAGTTCAGTGTGACCCGCGTGTGTTATGGTGATTGACAAGTAAAGAGCTTAGGGGTGACAGCTCAGATAAAGTCCATTACTGAGATAAAACCTCTTGTGGACAAATCCAGGTGTGGTTTTCGGCAGGCTGTAAGAGGGAGGCTGAAAGCACCAAGTTTCCGAATCGTTCCTCACGCCCTTCCCAGGAAAGCCGAGTGCTTGAGACGGTCCTTGCCTCTCCTATAAAAGACAGGGAGGACCTGCCTTGCCTTGCAGACACAGCGCTATGGTTTCCAGCGGCGGAGAGCGCTCCTCGCTAGGTGGAGCTGCCGGAGCGAGCACGGCAGCCCCGAGAACCGGCCCCGAGATCGCCGGGGGCTCCCCGAGCCCCACCGCCCCCCAGCCCTGTTCCCTGAGCTCTCCGTGCTCCTGACAACACCGAAGTCCCACGGCTTGTTTCAGTTACACTCAAACTGAAACGGAGCAAGCCGGATCTTTTCTTGAACAAAGTCGTGCTGTGAAGTATACCAGTGATTTTTTTCCATCCTCTGAACCTGCTAGTCAACGCGGCCCTGTCGGGCTTCGATGTGATGGAAAATGCTGAAATACGATTTTCTAAAAGTCATAAAAATATGCACGTAATGATAACCACTGCCGCTGCTTTCTCTCTTCCACCCCCATTTAGATCATCAATTTAATGATTTCCAGTTCTCTGACACTGGACCATCCTGTGCCAACAATTTCTAAGCAAAGCTTTCTCTGCTGATTTCCATGGGGGGCTGCTTAAAGATCGATAACAGCGATGGCCTACCATACATATATTTGTCTCACAGAGTGAAAGAAACTATATAGAAGCTCCAGCTAAGCCAATTAAATATCCATATATTTTTGAAGTTAATGTGGGATGTTATTTTTTGGCCGTACAGCATACCTGGTTATCCACATAAAGGAAGCACTCACATGGATGACAGGGTAGTGTCTGGACCATACCCAACAACTGCAGTCATGGGGACACTCACTGCCTTGCATGTGCCTGGGAAGCTCAACTAGTCAATCGAGGCCAGAGGACGATGGATGAGCTTCTGTTGGATCTAAACTGTTATCTTTATTCACACTTCATGTGCACGTACAATGCACAATAGAAGGGAAAAGAAAGGTAACTTTGGATGAGTGGCACCTTCACTGCCCTTAGGCAAAGAGGAAAGAGGGAGATGGAGCACCAATGTTTCTTGCCCCTGCTGTTGCACATCTGGCTGACACGTACACTTTGGCTTGACTATTCCTTGCAAGCGTCAAAAACTGTTTTCTTGTCTGTGTCTGATCAGCCACATGAATCTATTCTTCAGAGGGTTCCCACCTGGAAATGGAGCAGGCCACTCAAAATCACCCACACTGCAGACTGAGCTGTGCAGAGACAGAGGCAGTCCCCATCACTGCTGTTCTCTTTTCCAGTGGAAAGAAGGCCCATCCCTACCACAAGGACTTCAGTCCTTAGCAAGTACATGGTTAGAGGGAAATGCCTTGTCTGAATGTTGCATCGCATCACGGGCACATCTGTGCTGGCTGCTGTTCTTGGTAGCATCACACAGGAATAGACAAACACGGCAATCTGTTGTGTGCTAATCAGTTAGGATAAATGGAGACCTGGTAATCAGCAGTGCCACAGGGCTATTGCTAGCAGGGCTTTGGAGCTAGGATACCACCCGCAGCAGACCCCTGCGGCCACATTAAATAATTACATGACGTTTCCACACCACAGCGTAACAGTGGAGGTGGTGACAGTCTTTGGAGACGTAAGCTGGACCATCTTCAGGTAAAGCTTGTACTGCCGAGAGGGAGCATGCAGTGAGGGCAGAGAGGGAGCAGGGCACGGGCCTGGGGGTGGAAGAGGGGCTTGGAGCAGAACTGCACCAGGAATGGTCTTTGGTGAACCCGTGTATCCCGCAGAGACACTCTGCACTGGTAATCCTCTCCTCCTGGCTTTCCCCCAGCAGGGGTCAGGCTGAACCAACGATCACAAATCAAAAGTAAAAGTAACTACTCTGCTTCAGCAGGAAATCTTTTCAGTGTTCCAGAAAGGAGAAAAATGTTTTGCCTTACTTAGGGTACGGAAAATACTTGAACATTTCATTTAAGAAAAGCAAAAGAAATACTGAAATGGCAACCGAGGTGACTGCATATAGCAGTCTGCAACACCCTCCTTTTTGCAGCCGTTTCAAAAAGACAGGGATCAGGTCCTGTTACCACTCTGTCTCTGCCTCCGTTTCCTGTTACTCTGGACACACTTCAGTGTAAATGGAATAAGAAATTCGGATAGGATGTGGAGACCACAGCATTAAAAAAAAAAAAAGAAAAAAAAAAAAGTGACAGGAGCGTGTCCTCAGAAGTGAAGGCAGAGCTCACAATATCTGCCACCGGCTGTAAAGGGATAGCTCTTCCCTGCAGAAACAATTCCTGTGCAATCAGATCAAGTAAGTAACGAAGAGTAGTACCAGTCCTGTGACCATGTCTTCAGTACACGTCCAGCAAAAGCTGGCAGCGTCCCATGGCCCTTGGCACTATGAAGAGCAGACCAGGGGGTCTGCAGTGGAATCGTCTGTGAAGTGATGCCTCTGACTTTAGCTGTCATCAGAGATCTGCAGGCAGACACTCTGGGACAAGAATGCTATAAAGCAGGTGAGATGTATCCAAAGGCCCGGCTCCTGAAAATTTTTCTGGCCAGATTTGTCTCAGTTTATTGCCTAGTGAGAGGACACAGAGAATGGCATTTCATGTGTGGAATTTTAATTATAACTTTATTATATTTTAGTGTATTACTGGCGTGTGATTTTGTAGTCTAACAAGAAATTTCCGTTTCCACATCTCCATTAAATGTCTGATTCATTTTCTTGGCTCGTGGTAATGTCTTAAGCTACATCACTAAAGAATCAGTGCTCTGTATTAGATAAATATAAGACCAAGTCTGATTAACCTATTAACTATTTTTAATTAGCTTTACTGTTCTTCAGATAATCTGTGTTTTTGAGGTAGCAGAAAGAGAATGAGAGCAGGCTGGTACTATAGAGATGTATAGAGCTAGCATATAGACCGACATTATTCATCATCATTGGCGGCAGCTCTGCTGTACAGAATCTTGCAACAACATCACAATTTTCCTGTTAGAGTGAATGCCATAATGGACACATTTGTGGAGTGAATTACGGTCAAGATAGAAAAAATTTAAAATCTTTATAGCGTTTTTATGCTCTGTCTTCCTTTTTGGTAATCAGATCTTGATTAAGAGTTGGAATTAGCATCCAGAAGAACATTAGGCTTTCCTGGCTTAGTTCCTTTTCACTATGCAGGGCAGGCAAAAAATGATTCAGTGGCTTTACAGTACTGCTACAACAAAAAGGTGTCTAAATACACCCTGTATTGGCAAAATATCTTATTTGCTAAATAAAGCGACTACTTGGTTTAGTTCAGACAGACCCTTCTCCCAGTCACGATCGGGACAAAAGCTGAGCAGAGTGGGTGTCCCTATCCCTATCTCTATGTAGGGGCAGAGCCAGCGCTTCCTTGGAGGCAGAACCTCTGGATGTAGAGGCACAGCTGGATCCCGCGGGCGGCACGGAGCACTGAACTGCAGTGCAGGTCCCATCTCGTTGAAGAACATCTACCCTAGAACACCAAAGCACTTTGGATCTTTAAATTTTAGGTGTCCTCACGATTTGATTGTTGGCTGTTTTTTTTTCTTGTTCAGATATGCGAAGACCATTCCCGCTAAGGTGAATTTCAGGGGCGCAGTTTCCCTCCAGCACTTCCTACGCCTCGAATGAACAAACAACTAACTACAGCTTTTTTTCTGACAACGCTTCTTCTGTGTACCCCTGACTTCATTCATACCTCGTCCTCGCTCCCGTCCGGAGTGACCGGGGTGCCCACGGCACCTCAGCCTCACCCTGCCGCCAGCCCCCGCCCCTCGCTGCCCCACGGCCCCGCTGCCTTGCCGCCCACCGGGGGCTCCGCAGGCTCTGTCCCCGCGGCCCAGCAGGCTTTCGGCGGGAGCTGCCCTTCTCTCGGGGCTTTGCCTCCCCCGGAGTGCTGCCCGCCGCTGCTTTCCGCTGCCCTGGCCGCGGGAGGACCGCTCGCTCCTCCTCTCTGCCCGCGCCCCCACTGCTCTCCCGGCGGCTGCTCTCTCTCTGCTTCATTATTTGACCGGGTAGTTGCTTTATCTGCGGCGGTGAAGCGCTTACGATGAGACCCCGTGAAAGTGGTGAAACGCAGCCGGTTATTGCTGCGCAGTAGGTCCGGTCCCTGTCTGCTCAAGGAGTAGTTTGGCTGCGGCGTTTTCAGGCTGCGGTTTGCTCACGCCGTTAGTGGAGTTTGTCACTGGGGTGGGTTTCACTCCCACCGCTGCCTGGGATGCTCACCGTGTCCCCCACTCGCTGCACCCCCGGCTGCCCTCTGAGTAACTTTGTGTGGCTACAGCTTAGGGAAAACAGAAACTGAATATGGAAAAGCAACTAAATATCGGTATTTTCGAGTATTTCTGGGTGACGGTCATTAAAGACAGAGAAGAGGTAACGCTGCCGGCTGCTTTTTGAATCCGTTCCTCAGCACGGGCAGTCCCTACGGGCTCCATTCTACCTGCGACGCTATTTTTAGGAAAGAAGTTGCACGACGCATCCCACAAATAAACACTCGTTTTTTTCAAGTTGCCATCCGCTCCTTACAGTAGGAAGGGACGAAAAGCGCTTGTGCGGGAGGGATTGTGGGTTTTTTTGCTTCCCCTAGAGAACAAGCCCAGAGGTGCCGGGCAGCGAACTCCAGGCCGGGCCGGGAAGGAGGCGCGGAGAGAGCGGAGCTCGGGGCTGGGACCGCAGCCCCAGCGGGCTCAGGCCCCGCTTCCCCCCGAAGCTGCGGCCGCTGCCGGTGCCCGCCCCTGGCACAGACCCCTCGGGGCGCTCTGAGGAGCGAGGCAGCGGGTCCGGAGCGGAGGGGGGAGTCCCCTGTCCCCGCACCGTCTCCTCTGCAGGAGGGAGGAAAAGCGGCTCCCCTGGGCGTCGGACACGTAGCGGGGCCGCCCCGCGCCTGCCTCACCACTTCCAAACCCGGTTTAACATTTCTCCCCCCTCCTTCATTCAAATGCAAATCGGCGGCTTTCCGAGGCAGGCTCCCCTCTCCCCACGCCCGCTGCCTGAGCCGAGCCTCGGCGCGCCCAGGGCTGTGGGGCCGGTCGTGCGGGGCTGCCGCGGCCAAGAACTAACTGGCTCCACTAAAACCAGAAGGAAAGGACATTTTAATTTTATTTTTTTTTTTTTACTTTTAGAATAATTGATAAGTAACACAAGGACAAAAAAAACATACAAACTGGAACTCGGAGATAACTCGAGCTTCCCGGAGATGCCCTTCGTGTGGCTGTGCCAAAGTTAAGGCGAAGCAAGATCCTGCTCTACGCGCCCTTTCTCCAAGGGTATTTTTTTTCTTTGTAAATTAAACTAAAAGAATTCCGAGCAACAAGGGGTTATTTCGAAATAGAAGGAAACTTTGCCGCAGGTAGAGGATCAACATGCTTCCGCTTTAGCTGAGAAATTAAAAAAAAAAATTAAATTCACACCATCCCCTTTTTCCACGCTTGAGGAAATAGAGTTTCTCACAGGTACGAGCACTCGGACACTGACAGCACAGCGTAAAAACTGTTTAGGGTGATTTTGCTTCACCCTTCTTTCCTTTGAGCGCTCTTTAGGGGCCACAGGGAATTTTTTTCCCTTTGAGCCTTAAGAGACGGGAAGAGCCGCGAACAGGCGAGGACGCTGGGGACAAGTGTCCAGGGGGCTCGTTAGAGAGGCCCCGGGTGGGCCGTCGGTCCGTGCCCGGGCAGGAGAGGCCGGGGCCCGGCGGGATGAACATGCGGTTCTACCGTACAGAGGGTACAGAGAGCACACACGCGAGTCCAGAAGCGTGGGGGGAGAGTCGGGTCGGCCCGAAACACCCCCATCCCAGGGAGGAGCCGGGACAGGCCCGGCTGAGACTTGAGCAGCTCCACTCCCTGGAGTCGTTCCCAGGGCACAGAGATATGGAGAGAGAGAAAAAGAAAAGGGGGAAAGCAAAGAACGAAAGAGAAAGAAGGAAAACGGAGAAGGAAAGAGAAGGAAAGAGAAGGAAAGAGAAGGAAAGAGAAGGAAAGAGAAGGAAAGAAGGA
>VXBA01001020.1:391760-561611 GCA_013399895.1 Serilophus lunatus | reverse complement strand
CGGTCGTTTGCTTGGAGGACTCGGCCAGAGGGGCCCCTCGTCGGTGCTCACGCTCTCAGTCTGAGCAGCAGACCCTCCTTTGTCACTGCAAATACGTCCCGATGGCTGCGAATAAATTATTGCAGCTTCTGCAATGAAAATACCCCCTCCTCTGGCAGCGCCCTGCCGGAGAGTAAATACATCTGGCGGGGCAGGGAGGCTGGGAAGAAGTCAGCCCCAAATGCGCGTTTCCCCGCCCTAGGAGGGATGGCAGGGAGCTCCCCGGGCCCGACGTGGGCCTCAGAAGGGATTGGGGACCGCTACTGGCCCGCGGGACGTGTGTCTCCGGCTGCCAGGAGCGAGGTGTCGAGGGGCTCGGCTGCTTTTCGTTGGTGGGGAAATGGTCTGATCGGCGGCGAAGCGGGAGTCGCTACCGCACGCTGGGGATGGGGACGCGCGGGGCAGTGGGATGGGAACGGCCCGGTCCGGCCCGACTCGACTCGGGTGGCCGTGCCGGTGACGATGGTAATGATGGTGACGGTGGCGGCGGGGACAGGTCTGGTTCCAGAACCGACGGACCAAGTGGCGGAAGAAGCACGCAGCGGAGATGGCGACGGCGAAGAAGAAGCAGGACTCGGAGACGGAGCGGCTGAAGGGCGCCTCGGAGAACGAGGAGGAGGACGACGACTACAACAAGCCCCTGGACCCCAACTCGGACGACGAGAAGATAACGCAGCTGCTGAAGAAACACAAGCCGGGGGGCGGTGGGCTGCTGCTGCACCCCCCCGAGGGGGAGGCCTCCGTCTAGCCCGCTCTGCCCGCCGCCGCTTTCGGAGATGTACAGATCTATTTTTCTAGACTCTACGAACCCGGGAGGAGGAGGAGAAGCCGGAGGGGGGAGCAGAGAGGACTGCGGGAAGCGGGCCCCAGCGGGCGCACCCGTCCCCCGGCGCCGCGAGTTGTTGTAGGGTGGCGGGCGGAGGGGAGCGGCGGGGGCCGCCCCGACCCCGGTTCTGCTCCCGGTGGTGCGGCGGCCGCGTCTTGCCGGCTCTTTGTAAATAAACCGTGAGTCACCGCGACCATAGCCGTTCCTTACTGTGAATATTTAAAATGTAAAATACCTTCTTTTTTTTGTACAGCGGGAGCCGGGGGCGCCGCCGCCCCGCCCGCCCCGCGCTCCCCGGCACAGGGGGCACCCCCGGAGCCCCGAAACGGCGGCAGCGGGGCCGCCGAGGAAAAAGCCGCCGTGGCTGCCACTGATCCCTCCCTCGGGCCGAAACTGCAGCGGCCCCGTGTGCTATTTATTAGTATTTTTGAAACACTTTCAGTTGCGGTCGTTGTGCGGGGGAGGGGAGGGAGGGCCGAGGGACAGAGTTTGCTTTCATTTACACCGTTTCCAATCAACCGCGTGTTGAAAAAGTAGCTGGTGGGAATTGTCACAACCACTGTCAGTCAAAATATAAAATTCATTTAGTTGCTGTATTTGAATTTAAAGTGTGTTTTCTTTTGTATCATACGGAATACTATAGAATGTAAATTGTTTTCTTTTTTAAAAGCTAATAACGATGATATATCGTGATATAGCATCTTAACATTTATTAATTTATATTAAAAATAATTCGGTTTGTAAAGAGAAGAAAAGCCCTTTGCAAGACCAGTTAAATGTAATGCACTTTCTGTTTAAAAAAAACCAACCAACAACAAAACGATAAATCAATTAAACCAGTTTAAAGATGTCTGCTGCATTCAATAAAGAGTACAGATAATCTAATCTCATTAGAGATTAAATAAGGAAACCAGGGTACAGAGGGAGGAAAAAAAAAGACGATGATTTTCAAGATCTGTTGTTAAATCTTAGTAGTAAATTGGGGGATTTTTTTGGGTTGATTGGGGGGTTAAGGGGGGTTTGTTGCTGCTAGAGGGTTTTTTGGTGGTTTGTTTGTGGGTTTTGTTTGTTTGTTTTTCTTTTTTTTTAGAATGGAAGTTGTCCGCTTTGCTGTGGGCGTTCAAGAACGACACAAATAAAATAAGCCGCTGCTTGTTTGGGGATGTGAGCGGGCAGACACTTTCCACACGGCCACAGCAGCGGTTCGGCTCAGCCTAAATTAGGCTGTTTTAACTTTTTCAGAGACGACTGACGCAGGCTTTTATTAACGGCAAAGTGTTACCCTTATTATGAGAAAGAAACTGCTTTCCAAGAAGAAAGCGATGAGTAAAAAAGGAGCCCGGATAAGGGTCTCGAGCAAATAGTTAGACCCAATACAAGAACAACTGGTTTAAATTGAAACTCATTATCTGACACGATCATTTCCATATCTAAACGGTCCAGAAACAAACGCTTTTTTTTTGTCCTCCAAATGACTAGTAGAGCAGACAGAATCGCTGACATGAGAGAGAAAAGAGCCAGCGATTCTGGAGGAAATAAATAAATAAATTAGTATTCTATTTGAGAATNGCCAAACCCGGGAGCAGGAAGGGAGCCTGGTTCTATGCGGCTGCCTCGGCGCGGCTGCCTGCGCTCTCCCGGGCCGAGATGATGGGAGCTGCCCACGGCCCACCAACGCTCCCACTCCCACCCCGCACCTTTCCCGACTCGTTGCAAAGGCAGGAAGGGAAAGGCCGGGCGTTTTCCGGAGGGATGACTCGACCCTGCCGGCTCTCACCATTACGATTTCTCCGCGGGTTTTGCGGGGCCGCGGGAAAGAAATCAAAATACCGCGGGGTCTGGACCACTGGGGTGTGGGCCGGCCGCAGCCGGCTGGGGGTCCCCGCCGGGCTGTGTTCCCCTGCACGCCCTCTGTGCCCTCCGCCGGTGGCCACCCCGCCGCCCCCGCTCCTGCTCCCGGCCCGCGCCCTCCCGTGTGCCCCGGGGCTGCCGCGAGTGCCGCCCGGCGCTCCCCGTTCCCTTTTCCAGTTGACTGCAGCACCAACTGAGGCTTTCCAGTTAATTTACTTCTGCACAGAGACCCAGCTGGCCACCAGTTGCAGTTGGCACCGTCAAAGTGGAATCGCAGGGAAAAGAGCCCAACGCTACCCGCTTGGTTAGGCTGGTTTTTGTCTGGGGCGCTGGAGGAAAGAGCAAAGGATTCACATGAGCTCACGGCCCCCCCTTTTCGGGGCATGTTTTGGAAGCCAAAGCCGGCTGGGCTCCCTCTCTTCCAGGAAAGGACTTTTTAGGAAGAGATTCAATAGCTAATGTCGGGATCGCTGCCACGGACATCGCAGTGAACAATTAGAAGACAAAATGTCAGCGGGCTTCACTGGGCGTGAGGTTCCCCCTGTGAGCAGGGGTCTGGCCGACATCAGCCCCAGTTTCTGTTCGGTCCTTAAAAAAAGCAGGAATTTGTTGCGTGACTGTATAAAGTACCAGATAACGACATTAAAAAAGTACTGCACAATCACGACTATAGGGAAGAGGGGTCAGCAGAGCCACTCTCCAGCAGCCGCCTCGCACTCGGGTTCGGGCCGAACACCCCGCAGGGGAGAAAGCGGCCGCGCACACGCGTGGGTAGGCGAGCGCCGGCTGCGCGGCCACGGAGAGAGGCGGGTGGTCCCTGCCCAAGTGGTGAGAGATCATAGCAGGCCGGTCCCGATAGCTCCCTTCGCAAACAGCTTTTGGCTTTGCCTTCTTTCTGCCATAGAGCCCTTGGGTTTAAACTCCACTCTCTTCGGCGTGTGTGTGCGGGATTTCCAGGCTCAGAGGCTGTTTCTGAGATTCTCCGGCTTAAGGGAAATGGAAGCGGCTGTTTTGTGGTTTACTCTGCCTCAGTCCCTTCTCTAGGGTGAAGAAGGTACCGCGGGAGAGGTTCCTGTCTATGAAATCTCAGGGTGCCCATAGCATCCCCCCTACTTTTCCAATACCGCTACTTCGCAACAGGAACCCTCTGCAGCCACTCTCCAGCCCCAGTGAGCATCACCGTGGGGGGGAGGAAAAACTCCTTTTTCCCTCACCGCAGAAGCGCCGCAGGAGCAGGAGCCGCTCCGCGTCCTGCAACAGCCATTGGCACCGGGGGACTATGTGGAGGGATGAAGGGAGGGAGAGGGGGGAGGCACGGGAAGCAAACGAGAGGCCGGGAACCACCTCGCCGCCCGTACCCCTCTCCCGGCCGGCAGCTGCTGCCTGTGGGAGCCATGCATATGGATGCAGAACATATGGACGAGGGCAGGATCCGCACTGCCGTGCCACAGGGCTCCGAGAAGGCAGCCCGGTCTTCGCCCCGGGGGATGCGGGTTACAAGGGGAAGGCCGCGGGCGGCCAGCGGGCGGGAGCGGCCGCAGGCGTGCAGGGAAGGAAGAGCTCTTCCCTTGCGGGGCAATGAAGCGGCAGCTCGACTCGGGGCATATGCGCTGGATGGGATCCCATTCACAGTGCGCCACTGTCACCCGGCCCCTGACGGGCCCTACAGCACTGCTGTCACACCCTGAGGCCTTCGAGCTCTCTCATCCCGACAACTCCCACCCAGAGGCCTCGGCGAAGGCAGCAGGCAAGGCAATGCTTACACCCTGCCAGAGGGATGCTCAGACAGAAAACCAAATCAGGACAGAGCGAACGTTTCAGCGATCAATGACTTCTCCCGCCCTTCCCCTCACGGGTGGACTTCTGCTATGAGCTTCAGAAATCCCGCTGTCGCTCATCACTTCTCAGTGCTATTAATTTGTAACGCTTCTCGTATCACGCACACGCCGTTTCCCCTCCTCTCTCCCTCCGTTTGCCGCCTTGATGTTGTTTCGTGCAAGACTCGTTGTATCCCTGCCAGCCGCCTCAAAGATTTGCTTTCGGCACTCCTCTCCTCGGGACACGAGTCATCCCCTCAGGTCACAGAACCTGGGGTTTAAAATGCGGGTGATGGGCTTTCACCCCCGGCCTGGCCCACCCCGAATCCCTTTCGGCATTGAGACCTCTGGGAAAGAGGTACCAGCGCCTGCTGCGGGATCCCGCATTCAGAGCCGGCGCCTCTGCTCGCAAATTAAAAAGTAAGACGAACTTCTCCCTCCTAATTGCAGCTCCGCCTTTACCTTCTGCACCGATAGGTATTTCCCAGATACATGTTTCTGGCAGCCTTTACCAGCTGTCTCGAACAGCGGGTACAAGTCTCCATGAGGGACGCAAACATCTGCCGGGGAGCGGGAGGCGACCAGCGGTGCTGCCGCGGGGAGCAGCGGGCATCCCGCACCCGCACCGCACCCGTCTGGGGCCCGCCAGCGGCTCCGTGTCCCAGTGAACGTGACTGATAACCATGAAGTTAGTGATAGAACGACACAAGCAGGCAGCACCGCGTCCCCCGGGGGTTTGACCCCCCCCCCCGCAGTCCCGGGGATGCGGGAGGCGCTCGGCGGGGTCGGTCGGTGTCCGCGCTGCCCTCCGAGGCCGGCGGGCTGCGAGGAGCGCCGGGCACTGGCCCTGAGGCAATAACCCGCTTCCGCACACCCAAGTGCGTCCCTGTAATAACGTCCTCGATCATTTATTAAAAGTCGTGTCAAGCGAGCCCATGTAATTCATCTTTATGCAAATACATCAATGTCAAGCCATTAGTGTATTGCTCGGGTTTTTTATTAAAGTGCATTCTTTTTAATTCAGCTCAGTAAAATACGAGCTCTATTGCTCAAGAATTATAGCAACTATTAGAGTAACATATGGGCAACATGCACTCAGAAAATAAAAATCAACAGATAAAGTGGCAGGGTCACAACGGGGAGCAAACACTTAACAAAATGGCAGCGAGGTAATAGATTTTCCGCCCGCGCCCCCGGCGCTGGGGTGTCAGGAGGAGCCCGTCGGCGCGATCGTGGGGCGGCCCTTCCCAGAGCCCGGAGCCATCCCCGCCCGGCCCCGGCTCCAGCCCCTTCCCCGGTGTCTTCCTCGCTGGAGCTGCGGGAGCGCAGCCCTGCCCCACCGACACGCACCTCGGCGCCGCCCCTCCGCCCCCCGCCCCAACTCCATCCCGGATTTAATGAGAGAGTTGCCCACATCCTCATCACCCCAGCATGGTAATTGAGCAGATCTATTAACTTGTTACACTAGATTTGTTTAAAGAGACTATTACACAGTCATTTAATCAATTTGTTACACTGGAGGTCCTGACTTATGAGACACTTGCCGTATGATTCCTTAATGACTGAATTAATTTGTTTTAATAAAACCAACATTGTGTACAAGCACATTTCGAGAAATGTAATTTTGGAGACGGAACAGTCCAATGCTTCATCTGATTAAGTCTTTTCTATGGTTTATCAAAGTCGGGAGTTGCCGTCATAAACTGCATGTATGGGGTATTTTTCTTTTTTATAGTGTCATTAATTTAATATGGATCATTAGTTCTTTATACACACGCATGTTCTGACAAATGTACCCAATGAATAATGCACCTAATGTGTTTGGGCTCAAATGCATCACACCATAAACAGAAACTGGCGCAATATAAATAATAATAAACAATAATAACAACAATTAATATCTCCGACCCCCCCCCGTTCCCTCCCGTCTGGCTGCGCTCCGGGCCGGTTTCGTGTCGGAGGAACCGGGGCTCTCCCCCAGTCCCCCCCATCACACCGGGCTCACGGCGGCGGGAGCGCGGATAGATTTACGGTGAATTAAGGTTATCCCGAGAGCAGATGTAGGACAAGAAAATCGGTTTTGCTCCTGATGGAAACTGACGTGTGTGGAATAAGTGTAAATAAACACGAGGGTCCCCAAGAAAAGGAACTTGATGGTATCGATTATGTAAAATAATCGCCGCATTACAAATGTTAATGTACTATGGTAATGTACTACAAACAGCCGGCGTGCGAGGGCCGGCTTTGCGCAGGGGAAGAAGGAAAGAGCGGCCTCAAGAAACACTTGGAGAACCGGGACGAGCGCAGCAATATCGACAGCGTTAACGACAATAATATCGCTATAGCGGTGAGGAGAACGACGCCCATACCGCGGCCCCGCGCGGGGCTCCCACGCCCGGCCGGGGCTCCCACGCCCGGCCGGGACCCCCATGCCCAGCCGGGACCCCCGTGCCCAGCCGGGACCCCCGTGCCCAGCCGGGACCATCGTCAGGCTGCGGCATCGCCTCTGCCGGGCAGGGGCCGAGGGCAGCACAGCCACTTAAGTCACACGCCGGGCAGTGCAGGACGCCAAGAGCTGAAACAACTCCTGTACAGAACGTCCCAGCGCCTTAATATCCATCAGAGGAGGCGCCTGAACAGATTGTTTTCATCTAAATTCTTACATGTGGCCTTTGAAAATCCTCGCCCTAACAGTGTGATTTTTTTTTAAAAGTAATTTCCATCAGTGACCTTGTGTTCAACTGAGCATCTACTTCTTAGACATTGGGCATCTACTTTTTACACATGAGCCTGCATTTTCCAGATCCCACTGGAACATAAAGCTAAGTCCAAAACGTGACACTGCTGCTACACCTGTCACCTCCTGCCCTGGGTGAGCAGCCACCTGCCTCACACTTTCCTCTGAAAACAGTGACCCCAGGTACAGAGCCCCCCGAGCAGCACTATTTCCACACTGCGATATTTTGCACATGGCAGAAATTAAAATTAAAACTCGAAGGCTCCTACTGCATAAAAAAGTAAAACGATATGGTGAAAACACCTCCTCAGTGCCGTTTTTCATCCTCCTCGCACTGTTTCTCGCAGATAGACCGCCCTTTATGTTCAAAGCTACATCTTCTATCCCCTTTATAAATGCAGGCAGCACATCCACCAGCAATGCGTGCAGTAGGTGTATTTAAGTAAATGGATTCGACCTTTTGCCCATTTTAACAGATGCTGCTCCTGACCACCCCAAAAAGCTTGTTTAAAGTTAACAACATTAAGCATTGGAGGTCACAAGGCCAATTCAAGGTCATTTTAATTCTGGCTAAAGGTTAATTAGATCACTGCATTAAAGCAAAAATAGACTATACTCAACCTTAATGAGGAGAGACAGGTTTTTTTATATACCTCTTAACTGCTCCCTTTATGATAAGAATATAGGGTATGTATCAGATAAGAAATCTCGCTGTCAGTTCCACAAATCAAGTTATAGGAGTTCCTTTGGTTTTACACTAGTAAGGCATAAATACAGCGCTTAGTCCATTTTAATTTTTTTTGTTTGTGAGATTAGGCCTCTCGGTTTCCTGATGCTCTTTTCCCTGTTCACTCACAGAGAGTCCTGGATTGCTCTGCTCTGCTGTGAGGAACACCGGCTCAATGTCCAAATGTGCGTGGTGGAGATGTGGTCATGGAAGCCACTAGAACTCATGGACGCTGAGACACTTCCCTAGGAATGATATTGCCAACTCACAGATCCAACAAGTCTCATTTGAAAAACCCCACAATACTGTGCTTATGATCACTGAACCAAATGGGAAGACAGTTTCCAATTTGGGAAGTGTTACTAAGCTTCCCTTATAGTTTGCACTCTGCGTTGTGACAAATCCATTTTTTTTAAGAGTTTATATAAAAAAAAAAATGTGAATAGAAGAGCTCATGAAAGTGAGAGACCCTGGTTCAAGTCTTATTCTTTCTGAGGAAAAGCAAAAACCTCTACCTATGCCTCCTTCTTCCCATGCAACCCCTTGCCATCGGGCTGCAGCTTGCTCTGGTGTGGACTTTTCTCTGGATGGAGCTGTTCAGCCTTGAGTTAGTAACTACATCACAGCTGAGAGATCTCCCTTCTTTTTAGGGAAATGCCCTCGCTGCTGGGCCTCTAGCTAATCACGACTCTTATCCCTCTTATCCCTCATGTGCCTGAACTGGAGGTACAATTCTAATCTCCTCAGAGAAACTTTCTGTCCAAATTATGACTTCTAGAGGAAAGATGTGGCTTGATAGATATTTTTTTCCAGCAAAAACCTGTATCGTAATTAAAACTCCTAATCAGTGCAACATTTAAAATCTAGCCATAACATCAGGCTAGAAATAAGGAAGGATTTGTATTGATTATTAGGCTACAGGTACTGGATGAATTGCTGACATGCAGGGATAATTGTCTGACTTACATGCCCAATACCAGAAAAACGCTACCAGAACAATTGCTCAAGGCCACCAGGCTTGAACATGTTCTAAATCTCCCACTCTGACTTGCCATTGGGAGAGTGACTGAAGTCACCAGGAAAGGCAAGTTTCCTAGGGCTGAGAGATACAGAGGCATAACAAGGTGTGGGAGCACCAGGCAAGTCACCAGAGGGAAAGAAGAGAAAAGGAGCAAGCTTGGGAGCTTATGTGCCAGACAGAACAATGAAAATATGACTTAACAGTTTGCAGCATCAGGTAACTAATGCTATTTCCATCTTAAAAACCAGGAGTGTGAATAGTACAATAATATCCAGTGAGGTCCACATAAAACAAGCAGCCTGAAAGCAGCCCCTTCCTTACATACTTCTGGGTGCCAAAGACATCTGCTGAGATCAGGATCAGGTTGTTGGTTATTTATGATCAGTGAAAGGGCCACATTTATTGGATGATTTATTTATAACGAATAATTTGACCAGTTTTATATGGAAGACTCATTTGCTTGGGCTGTTCACTTGAGAGGCAGTAAGGCTGAATCCCTACACATTTTTCAGAGAGCTTTCACTTCCTAAATTTGGTTGTTCTGTCACTTAAGTTACAACATAATCACCAAATTCAGAGCTCTCTCTCTTCTTTTTTTTTTTTTTGGTCTTTATACATGGATTTCAAGACATTCACAGCTTACAGACCACAGCATAAGACATCAATAGGAGAGAGAATTGCTCTTGTAGCATTTTAGGGGCTTGTCCTGTATTTTTAGATGTACTGCTTTATTAAAATAGTATTATTCTCAGTACATGCTGCTGGACTCCTGCTACCTTTGCAAGCTACAATAGTGTTTCCTTGTGCTCTCCTCCCACAACCACTCTGAGACTCTCATCTCATCTCACCCTGAGATTGCCTGCACAGCCTGCAACGGTCTGTGTGCTGATGCTTCACAGACCAGGGTTAGCTCCTGACTGGGCCAGCCAAATTCTTCTTCAATTCTTCCATCAGGATTAACTCAAACAAGCACTTGCCCCACCTTTATTTTCGCTATAGGGTAGGTGATTCAGACACAAGCTGTGGATTGCACCTTCACTGGACTTTCCCTCCTCAGTTGCCTTAGCTTATCAAGAAGCTCCAAATAGTTTTATGATTTTTTGTTGGTTTGTTTGTTTGTTGTGTTCTGTTTTGTTTTTTTATTCAAGTGATATGATGCTCCCAGTCAATGCCCCCCTGGAAAAGGAGCTATATGCTTTGTCTTCTCGCTCGTGTCCTGAGAAGGTATTTATGGAAAACTGCTGCTTTATTTTTTTCTCCATTTTAAGGATTTTTTTTCATACTACAAGATTTTCTGAAATCCAACTCTCATATCCAAAAAAAGAAAAAGGAAATGAATACTTTTAATGGACAACTGTGCATTAAATAAATAAATAAATAAATAATCCAAGAAGTCATAAATCTGATTCTCTGTTTTGTCAGGTCACCCACTGAGGACCATGGCAAGTGTCTTTTCTCTGTGGCTGACAAATTCCTGAGCAGATACTCCACCAATACCTTTCCAATTAGGTAGAACTTTACCTTCCATTGAAAAAAAAAAAGAAAAAAAAAAGAAGCCCAGGTCTCATATATATAAGAATATATAAAATAGGTGTGTATGCAAAAAAAGCCTTTACCTATCTGGGCATATCCCTGTACACATCTTTATTTGAATGGCTGTTAATCGCTGACATTCCCCAAGGAGGCCACCAGAAAGAATGTCAGGGGCCCTGCTCATAACCCTGCTGAATACCTGACTATTTTAAGGTACTCTGGAGCTGCATGAATCAGAAAGAAAACAGCTCCCCCTACCCATTTTATTAGAAGGAAATAAAATCTGGTGGTGTCTCATTAAATTTAATGAGCCTTCATAAAATAACCATTACACTGTGGAGGTAATGAAAAGAATAACTATGATGGTTAGTAAATAAACTAGCAAGGCTGATACTATTAGATGTACCAGATACCTACCAGGTATTAAACAGGTAGATGACTCTCAGGGTGGATTATGGTACCTTACATCCCTTTGCGTGCATTGGTATATTCTTCTATCTCAGGTTTGACGAGTTTCTTTCCCCTCTTCCCACATGTCATCAGCATGTTCAATGCAATGCCATTTGTTTTTATAGTGCTCGGCTGCACGTGTAAAACCCTGAACAAATCAGCACATATAAACCCTTAAACATCAGATGCAAATTTCCATCAGTGGCTATGGGGCCTGTTTCTCCCCATTCCTGAAGTTTCTTTTAAACAAGCCGTCACGTCTGAAAATGTCACTGAAGAAGTCCTCAGGAAAAAAAATTCTTTATTTGGTATAAATCAGTGCCATCTCATTTTGCATATTCTCTAATCATGGAGACAGGTGCAGGCACTAAGGTTTAAAATGGTGGCCTAAACGACAAGTCTTCCTTACCTGGCTCATGCGTTCCTCAGAAATAGAAGAGTTAAGCTAACTGTGGGATCAACTCCACTGAGAGTTTATGACTGCTTTTAAAAAAGCAAGAAGAGGGGCTGAGGAGAGGCTAGCATAAAACTCCAGAAGGTCGCTTTTCCATTTCAAATTTCACATGAAATGGCACAAGGAAAGATTTTACCACAGTAAGACTAGTCGAAGGAGCAAACAAGGAGGATCTGATCTGCAGGATCATTCCTATACCCATGCTTTATTCCATAATTCCTTTTGCTCCTACTTAGATTGACCATAGTATTACTGGTACTTCAGTTGCTAAGCAGACATTATATGTGTGTGATGTGCCAGAGATATATTTTATATATATATATATATATATATATATATATCTGCAGTGCTTATTTATGGATTTAATTGTGGAATCCAAATACCAAAGTCTAAAAAGGCTGTGAAATAACAGGGCAGCAGCTGCACTCTTCCAAGTAGACCATTTATTAAGAGAAGACTATTTTCCTGAAACTCAGAGCTTTCACCTCCTGATGGACTTAGCACATGTGCTTCTCTTTTGGGACACACTATGTACAAAACTGGAGTGTCAGATTGCTAATTTTTGTTTATCACTATATTTTATCTCCCAAAAATAATCACAGAAGCCGATTTGCCAGATTTCTCCCAATCCAGAGATCTCATACTGTGTTGCAAAACTCAGGGGCAGTAGAGGCACCTATTGTGGAAGCAATGTCCAAAATACTGCACTGGCTCTTATTCCCCACTCCTGCCTGGCTGCTTCTGTCGTGCACCAGATGAAGACGATACAACCCTTCCATTGGTTACTGTTTTGCTGCTCCCTTACCCAAGAGAAAGATGAGCAGGACTGGACTGTCCTGCAGTCTTGCTCTCTCTGCACTCTTGCCAGTGTGCTTCTCGCTCACAGACTCAACACAGAAGTACAGACAGCATCATGGTATTCTGTGAGAGGAGATGTTCGTACCAATGTAGCAGCATGGAAAGTGGTCTTACCAGTAAGCCCTTTGGCTCACTCAAAAGCCATTTCTTAGCAATTCACCATCATTATCGCTATTTTATGGTAGAGGCCATGCAATTTTTGTTGAATTATAAACATTGCAGATCTATTTCCCCCCCTCCCCAGCAGTTCCCAAAGACATGTAAACCCACAGTGTGATTGCTCCCTAATCTAGTTGAGGTGATGAAATGGTGCCAAAACTCTCATTGCAATTTCATTAGCATATTCATGAGTCGCACTTTTGCAGTGTTGCAGAAACAACACAAATTGGTTTGTGAATTGTGAACTCCCCCTTCTTTGCCGTCATCATCGCCTTTTTCTTCGGAATCGCAAATTGTGGATTAGCAAGGCAAGCGTGCTTGGGTGACTTTGGGACTCCACCACTGAAGTTTGTTCATGTACCTCTGTGGTTTTCACCGTGCTTTTCCCCTTGCACGTCCATGTGTGTGTGCCCCGTTAACAGAGCAGTGAGAAGTGGGGCAGCTGCAGGGTTCCTAGCTCTGTCATCCTGGCCAACCGGCTTCACTAGCACAGCTCCATGTCCCCACCAAAACTAGGAATAACCACATTACTTGCAACAAGACTTAAATGCAACAGGCATAGGCAGTTCCAATTTTCAGACGAAAGGTACTAAAGGAGAGCCACTACATAGACCCGGCCACCCATTCACCATGTGGTTGGCAGGATGCCATGCGAGGGTTGTGATCTGAAATTAAAGTTACCTGAAGCAATAGGAAACATTACTCCACTTCCCTCTAGGACTGGTGGGACACACTCCTGTATGGCCTTCTCTCACCCACCACCAAGGTCTTAGAATCTTAAGGGAGACATCTGCAGGTCAAAGCTCTTGGGATGGTCTATGTTCACAAACTGTAGCAGAGCTTGAGGTAGGGCCCTCTCTAAGGCTTAGCAGTAGGTTTGGATGCTTTAAGATAAACTCTGTGGCTCAGAGAGGGGAATGTGTTTGCAGACGACACCCCAGCCCCTGCCTTGTGCCAAGTCTCTCTGGCAGTGCAGGCACTGAAGCTCAGTGAGTGGAGTGCAGTACCTGCTCCCTGAACACACGCACCTGCAGCTGAATTTCATAATATGCCATATTCATAATATGTTCCACTTTAACTAAACATCCAGAGAGACCTATTTGTTAGCTTTGCACAGGCTGCAATTACATCTCTTACAGGGAAATCGCTCTTGTATCCGTGAGACATTGGTATTGCCTCTGGAAAGCATAACAGCTCCCCAGCTCCACAGTGGGTGATGGTGAGAAAGGGGAGCTGGGAATGCTATTTCCGGGGACTTTCTGACAGTTAACAGTCCTCTTCTGTGCAACCCAAGCCTCTTAGGAGCACAGGATGTGAAATACATTTGAAATGGCAGACTTTCACATGGAACTTGATTTAATTTTTCTGTGGAAAGATCACTTTAGACTTGCATTGTTCACATGAAATAATGAAACATTACTGATTTAATTAGAGCTCAGTTTTTCAGTTTGTGCTTTCTATATTGTTGAAATTGCATTTAGCATGGGACAAAACTATCAATAGATAAAGCAATTTAAAAGACACAGCTATATAATATATTCTCTTCTTCTTTTCTTTTGTTGGTTTCAATTCATTGCTCAATTTAAGTAGGGAAATGTTTGTCAAAGATTTCCTGACACATGAATTCAAGAAAAAATAAAAAATTAAGGCAGAGAAAGAAAGATATTAAAAAACATCAGGGCATCTCCTGCTTGTACTCCTAAACCATTTATGGTACAATATACAGATAATCCAATCTACTGCTGAAAAAAAGGTTTGTGCAGTTATGCTCCACTACTTCACAATGCTTCGCTTAAAACTTGATAGTTTTCTCATATTTTCTTTCTCCTTGAACTGACAAAGTAGATTTGAAGGGTCCTAGTTGATGGAAATAGCTGTTGACTCCTGAGCATTAGCGCTCTGAGGTTTTGCATGGGTGCTGTGGATTCAATTTTGGGGAAAACAGGGGATCACTTTGTGAGATCACAACATGTCCCTGAGGGCAGGACTGGGCAGCAAGTGCAACTGCTGGACACCAGAATGGGACAGGAATGGGTCAAGGTTCTGATAGCCAGGATGCACTTAGAATCACAGAATGTTGGAAGGAACCACAGTAGGTCATCTGGTCAAACCTCCCTGCTCAAGCAGGATCATCCCAGAGCACAGGGCATAGGATTGCATCCATACAGTTCCAGTTTCCAGTGAGGGAGACTCCACAACATCTCTCGGCAATCTGTTCCAGTGCATGGTCACTTGCACAGTAAATAATTTTTCCTCATATTCAGGTGGAACTTCCAGAACATCAATTTTTGCTCATTGCCTCTTATCCTATTGCTTGGCACCACCAAGAACAGCCTGGAGCCTTCCTCTTGGCACCCTTCCTTCAGATACTTAATATATATACTGATGAGATCCTCTCTCAGTTGTCTCTTCTTGAGGCTGAACAGGTCCAGCTCCCTCAGCCTTTACTCATATAAGAGATGCTTGATAATCTTTGTAGCCCTCCAATAGACACACTCCAGGAGCTCCATGTCTTATACTGAGGAGACAGAACTGGACACAGCACCCCAGGTGAGGCCTCACCAGGGCTGAGTAGGGCTCCCTCAACCTGCTGACAACACCCTTCCTAATGCCCTCCAGGATACCATTGGCCACCTTGGCCACAAGGGCACACTGCTGGCTCATGGACAGCTTGTTGTGCACCAGGACCCCAAGGTCCTTCTCTGCAGAGCTGCTTTCCAGCAGGTCAGCCCTCAGCTTGTACTGGTGACATGTGCTTTCTTCCAGTCCTCAGGCACCTCTCCAGATCACCACAATGTTTGAAAGATGGTTATTGTGAGCAGTCTCACTGTGGTGTCCGCCAGCTCTCAACTCTTGAGGGTCCATCTGTATAGATGCCAAGTTTACCTAGGTGTTCTTTAGCCCAGTCCTTCTTGACCAAGGGAAATTCTCCCTTCTAGCATTCCCCTTACCCTGGTCTCCTACGTCAGAGATCTCCGAAGGCTGGTCTTGTAAGTGAAGACTGATGCAGAGATGTTCAGTAACTCTGCCTTCTCTCCATATGCTGCTACCAGGGTTCCCCCTCCATTTAGTAATGGGCCTACATTATCCTTACTATTCCAAACACTCACTCCAGGGAACATTACCACAAAATTGGTTTTTACTCAATCAGGAAAAGGTCCTGAAAGATTTGATGTTCATTTAAGGTATAGCTGTCTCTTTGCTAGTGCAGGTAAGAAATAATTACAGCACACGAGCAACCCAGGAACATATGGACGTTCAGCACCTCATAACACTGCTCACAGCAGGTCCGTGATTTTGACTTGCAAGCCCTACCAGACAACCAAGGAAATTCTCTCAGTTTTCTAGCACAAAGCATGTTATGCCCCAATTTGACACATATGATATGAAAACTGAAAAATCCCACTAGCTTTACTAGCATAAAGTGAAGAATGAAGTGATTCCAAATGAGGACTAAAAACTCCAGGATGTAAAATCCTTAAAAACTTACAGTCTTGATTCAAGAGTATAATCTCATCATATAGAATACCATCTACAGTGTTGCTGCTGGCCAAGTCAGCTTGTTTAGACAGTAATTTATCTTTGTGCAGATTTTTGTGCAAGAATGATGGCACTGGTTGTGTTTCACTGCTATAGCCACAGGATTTTTCTGTCAGTACCTACAGGGACTAAGGGGAGCTTTCCCTAGGGTAAGGTTTTTTTCATTGTCTTGTTTGCAGTAAAGAAGCCTTTCCAAGCAAGCTGACATCCACCCTTAAATTACTTTCTTGTATAGAGTGTCTGTGCTGTATAGTAGGAGACTGCTTATTTCTCATATTGATTTACACGAGGCAGGGTAGTGAACATACAATTAATTAATAGCTGACTTCATTGGAAGCCAGCTGTTAGCCCCATAATTTACAACGGAAACAGTTTCATAATAGGAAGAATTATAGTTGTGGAAAGTGTATTTCTGGGTTTTAAAGGTTAAATCCAGCTTCCACTAAGGTTCAAAGAGACCCTAATGATGTGAAAATGATGCTACGTGCTGATGCATACAGCCAAGAGTTTCACATCTTACAGCAAGAATGACTTTTATGGGACATGTGACCCTCAGCACCAGTATTTTCCCCAGGCCAAACCAGAACTGGTACTGTGAAATCTGCACATCTCTCTCCAGCTTGAAATAGGTCCAACCCAACAAAGTTTTCTTTCAAAAAAACCCCACTGATGCCTATGTCTGAATTCTACCAGAGTCCAGCATCTGCTGATCTGCTTTTGCTTTCCTGCAAGGAGAGCATTCAGGAGCATGACAGAGGAATGGTAACAGTAAACTCAGCAGGGTCAATCTTCAGCCAACCTGCGTTTCAAACATGCTGCTTTTTGTGAGAACAACCTTGAAGAGACTGATTTAAGCAGTGTTCTCTTTAGAGGCAATGAATGACTGCAAAAAAGCAAAACTTCTTTTAGCTTTTGCTTTTACAGGATCTAAGGAGCGAAGGGAAATATTTTTAAGAATACTCAGGTCCTGATGTAAACCACAGTCTCCCCGGTTCTTCAGCAGAGTTGAATGCGCTCTGCCCATCTCTGGACTTCAAGCCAAGGTGTGAGTGTCTGGGATTCAGCGTCGCTCCCTGCACAGCTATTTCCATAGGAAAGAACTGGACATATGTGCCAGAAAGGTGCTCGTTGGCAGTCCATTCAGACCCCAGTGCAGAGGCTTTGTTGCCCAGAACTACACTGCCTTGTAAAAACAGCATAGCAATTTGTCAGCGATCTCTCAGCTAAAATTTCAAATTTTGGGGTATAACTGAAACTCCACCTAGATACAATACAGGTACTATACTTTTGTTTGTGTGTATTTATGAAATAAATCCATGCAACAAAACTAAGCTTTGCAACTGATGGATTAATTTATTGACAGAGCCTTCCTCAATATACTGGGTCAGATATTAAACAACATTTAACTTGCTGATGCCCTTGAATCTAAAACATTTTTCTATGTGTCATCATATGAATTCATCCTAGAGGGTCATGCAGTAATACTTTCTGTAAGTTTTGAACATACTTTTCTCAGCTTCTGTGAAGCACTAGGAAGTTAAATGCTCTGCACTGCAAATAAACTGGCCTCTGTTCCCAGGTCTGATAACTGAAAGGGTGGCCATTACTTCACACATTCTTTTTTCTGGTGTCAAATACACTGTGGAGAATATTGGAAAGAAGATAAGAGAAGAATGCACCTTTTGCAGGACCAAATGCCAACACTCATCACCTAGGAAATGAAATCTGGCAGAGTTTCAGGGGTTGGCAAAGAAGATCTAACGATCCCAAGTGAGCTAACATACAAGCCTGTTCCTATGCAACTTCATATTCCGGGATTTTTGACATGAAAAATAAGATGCCTGTGTCTTCCTGAAGGACCTGTCATGCACAGCAGTGAGTCAAGGCCAGGCTTTGGTGTTCACTGAAGCAACTCATTCTTAAAACAACTTCGTGTGGCTATTTCTCAGGGTGGGCTAGGAAGAAGCTGACATCCAGCCAAGGAGGACTGAGAGGACCTGATGATTTTCAGTCCTATGCGGTAGACTCAGAAGTTTTGGATATCTTGCAGGATGTTTGGATCAGTATTGAACTGACTGCAGCATTTTCCATCATTTCAGACAGTTCTGGCCAGGTACACAGGGAAGTGAGCAGAGCATTCACTAACGCCCTATGCTTTGCACAGGAGAATTAGAATTATGAATTTATTAGGGAAAATTTCAGCTTAATATCACTTACATGAGATTTATGACAGGTGGTGTCAAGATTCATGGCATCCAAATCTTTGGAGTCAAATTCAAATTTTAGATGCCTACAGTTCCTTATCTTCAGTCAGGCTCACCCACAATCCTGAACACAGGTCTCTGAATATGCAGCACCACTGAGCTTTGTGGTGACTAACGTCTGGAAAGGTGACCCGGCCTCACCATTTATGCACTAGAAAGTGCAAAACCAGTAACAGTGGTGTTTGTTTTATACTTGTTCGTTGCCCTGGTTTCGTTTTACAAAAACAGATCACTCTGCACACAGCACCCCACCTAAATAACCCAACTCCTTTGCCATGGGACACCACACTGTTATCAGGCAGTGCTCAGATTTGGCCACGGCTTGAGCTGCATCAGTGACTCATAGCAGAGGAAAATGCAAGAATGGATTCTCTCTAGTATGTTTCTTATTTCTACAGAGGACTGAGAAATCCTTCCATTGCCCTTAGTCTTCAGTACTGCTCAGACAGGAGTTTAAAAGCCAAAGCAGAGCAAACCAGGCAAATCCTCTTTGCTCTGGGGAAGGTTGATGGGGTGTTTACATGGGTGCTCTCCACTGCTAACTGCCTGGATTCAGGAAGGCTGTGGAACAGCCAACGGAGCCAAGTGCAACAGTCAGAATAACAAACAGAGATTCCGCATGATTAAAAGAAAAGTTTCTCAGAGTTAATATTAGGATGAGCAGCACACTGGGTCACAGGCTGAATTAACCCAGAAAGAATGGGGTAGGATTTTAAATAACATTTCCAGTGCCTGACTACAGCTGAATATCCTTTCAGCAAGAAAAGGAGAGACACAGTGGTTTTGTCTCCCAAGCCAGCTGAAAGACTGACCTATAATAATAAGCATTATTTTATAATCATTAATCATTATAATCATGATTATTTTATAATGATTAACAGTGAGAATGGAGGATTAACAAAGGAAAGGAAGTTCCTTGCAAATGAGATTAATAACATCAACTTAAATCAAGAATTTCTACACTCCAGTTCAAAGGCTGTGCCTCATTCTTTGGATATATTCATCTGGTTGATGTAAAGCAGACTTTTGTTTAGAAAAATATGAGCCAAAAGCCAATATTTTGATGCTTATGTTGCTATCCTTTATTTGGGACTAGGTTTTGGTTTTTTTTCTGGGGCCGGAATTATGCTACTTGCTCTTTCACTGCTTTAGATTCTTTACTGGTCTTAATCCAGATCTTATTATGGGGACTTTGCACTATTTAAACAAATAAGTGATGTAAGACTGCTTTCTCCCAGAAGCACAGCCTCAGGTAGGATGCATGGTTCTTTTGCAGAAGTCCTCAACGGTGAAACTGCTTTTTTTCTGTAGAGAGGCAATGACAACTCACAGTAGCACAAGGCTCATTGCTGCAAGCCTTCCAGGTACACAATGTTTGGGTAATTGGCAAAACTGCCTCAGTCACTCCCTTACCTATATGGAGGAGAGGCACACCTCTACTGGCGTGAAAGAAATTTTAATTTCTGTGGCCTTTATTCAGACAGAGGCGTGATCACCTCCTGGCATTCCCTGCTCTTGGCAGGCTTGCAAGGACCTGACTTTGAACAGATGAGCTAGAACAGTTTGTGTGTGCACTAAATAGTTTTCCTGACCGTATTAGGCACAAACAGTATTTAATTCTATATTGGGCTTGCTAACCCTCATGGAAAGCCCTTGGTGGCTTCAGCTGGGTGTGACCAGCAGAGTTGCCTGAGGAATCTGAAGGACTCCACAGAAAGCACTGGATGGGAATCTGATTTGTCAAAACTACCTCACGATATGATGGAAGGGGAAACACTTCACACATTTCAGCTACTCGCATGCTGCATCCTCCTCCACTCCTGCCAGGGCTTGCCTTGTGTGTTGGAGAGCAGAGCCCACAGACCTGGCTGCAGGCTTGCCAGCTTCATTCATGTTCCCTCCAGGACTACACACTCTAGAAAAGCAGCGTGAAATGAAGAAGCAAAGGCAAAGATATCTAAGTAAAACCAAATCTTGTTTAAATCAATGTACATCCTCATTGGAATCAGAAGAATTGTGTGAGTGTGAAAGACAAGAGCTGGACCCTGTCCTAGTGCATGGTGATTCGTGGTGTCGGGGAGTGCAGCCAAGCAACACGGACTCACCACACCAGTGGGGAACCCAGCCTAGGACAGGGACTGGGAACCCAACCCCAGGTAGAGGGAGAAGCTGAAGTGACACAGCAACAGCTTCTACAGGCAGAGCAGTTCTTAAGCTAGAGTCAGATAGATATCTGAGAGGAATTTTCTTCAATAGACCAAAGCAGATTTTGGAGACATCCTGTGAACAGATGAGTGTTGACAGACACTTGTAGCAGCAAGGCTTACCCCTTCGGTATAAGTTGAAAATGCTTCATGATGTCTGGGGTCAAACATGGGAAGAGGGGCCTGTGGAGGCTGCAGGACCTCCACTTGTGGAAAGGTACAGGGCAGGATGGGGCCCTGAGCAGCTCTGCCTGATTTTGATGATAGCCCTGCTCTGAGTATAGGGCTCAATTGGATGACCCCTAAAAATCCCTTTGGCTGAATAGGTCCCTGATTCCAGCCAAATATTTCCTGAATCCATATCATGTTTACACAAAAAAAATTGGTTTATATTTGTTTAATATTTTTCAATGCGTTCACATTCTCCTTTATTGGAAACATTTATTTATTTAGAACATATTTCATTGGGTTAAAAAAACCCCAAGCTAATAATGAACAAAATACTTAATTTTTGGACAAGAAAAACATACTCTTCAATCCCACAAGACCTTTGATGGATCTTTTCTCATCTGCTGAAAAATAAAGTGCCTTTGGTTTTGACTAGTTCAAGATACACTTTTAATACTCTACAGTGCAGGGGAATTGAAGGGAAGCCAGGTGCATAATTTTACAATATTTTCTCCTGCAAATACCCCTTCTGGAACAAAAACTGAAGAGTGAAATATTTTGCCCAAACCATGGTGTCAGATCCTTTGGGCTTCCTTCTTTTAACATTAATTTGAACTGCTTGCAGTTGTACCCACACATACCCACAGATAGACCACCAACACCCTTCACATAGCCAAAATTATTTCTGCTGTCTCCCTGTGTTCATCTGGTAAAGGACTAAATCCAAGTCACCTCCTAGATAAAGAAAACTGAATGCAGAAAACCTGACAAATGCAAAAATGATGGCAAAGCATTGGAGAGAAGAGAGATTAGTGTGGTCATCAGCCCCTTTTGGGACCATGCCATAGTGAGATGCTGAGTGCTCACATCCCCGTCTGAGACAAAGGGCAGCACAGGCAGGGCCACAGGCAGGACATACTAACGAGAGTAGTAATGATCAGGGAGTTGCTGGCTGCAAACTGAGCTGTGGATCATGCCGACAACATGGGATTTTCCCCTGTCTTTCTCTTCCTTTCCAAGATAGATTTTCTTCTGATCGTTCCATTTTTGTTCATATTACAGCATCAATGCTTCCCCCACTGATTTACGATTGATTAGGGAGTATGCTCCCTCCTAACCCAGTGTTTTCTTTTTCCTCAGCAACCAACCTTTATCTTTGTGTATTGGAAGAGAAGTACCTTAAAAATTTACCCAGGGTTTTGTTAGTCTTGCTCGCTTGTTTTGCTTTCTCCCCCGGCAACAAAAGAGTTGTCAAAAGTAATGTTTATAATAATTTAACGGATTATTTGCTTATTAGATATTAATCATTCTGCTGTGGCCGAGGTCCATGCTGGTGCTCCTCTACTAGAACAGTGATTCTGATCTCAATTAGATTATGTCTCTCTCCTTTACCTCCCCATAAATCATTCCGGCAAACTGAAATTAACAGCTACTGGAGCGCATTAATAATCTGCCTCACACATTGGAAAATGCATTAGCCGGAACCCTCCCATCACTCTGACTGTTAAGCACATCATTTTGTTTATGAAATATAAACATTTCATGGAAGAGCTCTCCCACATTTCTCTGGGCCTTGTGACAGCTAAAATGATTGCCCACAATTGCCAGTCAGTCAAGCGCCCAAATAAAGTTTGTTTAAAGCCATGGCTCTGTGACTGCCCTATTTTCTCAGGCATTAAAAAAGCCACGTTTAAAATAAAATTCCTCTTTATCTGAGAAGAGAGAAAAAAATAGCTATGTATCTGTTGGAGTTGTATGGAGGCAGACGTGTAGTTTGCAAAGGCTCTGCAGTTTCAATATTTGGTTTTGCTTCACATAGGAAGAAGTGCTGCCAAATTCTTTGGAAAAATAAAGCTGCAGAATAATGATTTTAAGGACGATCTAATCAAAACATTTAATTTCTGACAAACTGACATTTTGATCAGCACGCTGAGTAACATTCCAACTTGCATTTTAAAAGCTCAGTATCTTATTGTGTAGCATGTTAAAATAAAATGAAACCCTTCCCAGGAGTTTAATTTCAAAATGAAATATGAAAATGCAGGATGTGAAGAACATTGCAGCAGCACATTATGACAACACTGTGTTTTTTGGTGGTTTTCTTGCAAAGCAAAAACCAGCCCATAATTAAATTGCCTCCAAGCCACACAGCTAAGCAGCAACACTTCCACTCAGCGTCTCTTCCACTCAGCCCCAATATTCAGATTTGCCATCACCCAGGACTTGGGGATTTTATGTCTCTCTTACATGTGCATCTTGCACTGCAGGAACACAGACAAGCACACAACGATGTCACTTCTCCCTTTCAGGGAAGGGGTAAGTCCAAGTTTTTTTAAGGTCATAGATTATTTTAATTTGATCTTGGATGAGTTTGCACATCAATAAAATCAGTACCTGAAATATATTGATAAAGGCGCTACCTTAACCTAAGGGGTTTGATGCTCAGCTACTGATAGGGTGAAGCCCACATAGACCAAATGAAGCAGTAAAACCCACAGAATCTACCAATGACACATAACACTAAATATTACAGAGGCATTAAATTGGTATGTGTAGTTTATGAGGAATTTATGTCCATCTACTTAAAACAACAAACTGAAGATATCACCTTCTGTAAATCTATACCTGTATAAATGTTAACCTCACGCCTCACTTTATTCAGAAGTCAGAGCTAATACTTGAAGATAACAAAGTAATGCTATTGACATCACCTTCATTTTCACCTTTACCAAACTCTTGATCTGAAAATGAACAG
The DNA here is from genome assembly GCA_013399895.1 of Serilophus lunatus. Classification (NCBI taxonomy): domain Eukaryota; kingdom Metazoa; phylum Chordata; class Aves; order Passeriformes; family Eurylaimidae; genus Serilophus; species Serilophus lunatus. The sequence continues at coordinate 538,208 of VXBA01001020.1, read as the reverse complement.
TAGTGCTGTAATTAAAGCTCTATATTAAAACAGTTAGGCACCCGTGACCGCTTTTGCTGGCTGCGAGGACTGCTGTTCCGTATATTTTCTCATCTGTATCTGAGGAAGAGGTACTCAAGGCTCAAACTGAGCAAGCTTCTTGAAATGTATGCTTGGGCTTTTGGGAGCATGCTGCCCTCCTGAAAGCCAGGCCTATGCTCCTGCCCTTTGCTGGATCAGAGCTCATGTGAGTTCAGCTGTGCAGGTATTGGTATGAGAACAGAGTTTGTAGCTGCAAACTCCTGGGGATACAGGCCGAGTCATTCTTGCTGGGCTGTGATAATCTATGCACTGATAAACAATAAATAATTGTAATGAATAGCAGTATTTTTTAAATACAGGAATGAGCCCATTTGAGATTTAGCTGAGTTTTGTTTATTATTCTCAAAATGCATTTGCAGCATATAGAGTAATGTCTCCTGAGGGCTGTTCTGCCACAGAATATTATGTGGCTCTCTATCAATAAATGACACAGCTTTTTATATGTTTTAAGTAAAGGAAATAATTGTTGCTCCTTGTGGAGTTAGGCAATTAATTGCCTAATTATTTTGTTGAGTGTCACTACTAAAAGAAAAACATTACTAGAGCTTTATGGGCAAATTCTCATCTGAACTGAGGGTGAAATTCTGGGAAAAAGCATACATGCTGTATATCTGCACCCTATGGAAGCACTAAACTCCTAATAAAAGTGTCTTTGACTTGTGAAAAACTAAATTTGTTTATCAGTAGCTTGGTCTAATATTTCCATACTCACATTGTTTGCAGGGTCATAATTTCTGATCTCTTTCAGGCTTCCTCTGTGGGGCTGACAGGAATCTTGGTGGAGCCAGGCTAGGAGAAAGGAAAAGGTGACTTTTGCCACTCCCAGCATGCACTGATCTTTCATAAAGCACAGGGCCCTGGAGCCCCATAGTCCTCTGCACACACTGTAAAACATGTTTTGTGATGAGGAGCAGGATTTGTAGCACCTGTAAGGTCAGTAAGCAGAAAACATCCTTCCTAGCCAAGATTTAATGCTGAAACACGGAATTTGGGATACCTCAGTGCAAATAATATTGCTGCTACTGACTGTCCCATGGATCTCTCCCAAGTGACCAAACTTTCATTAGGGATGAAAATGAAGGCACTGTCTGATACTTCATGATGTCTACTAGTGAGGGCAGGAGGGGCTCATCCGCCTCCAGGCGCTTAATTGCAAGTGCAAGTGAAAACTACAAACTCCTCCTTTGAGTGGGGATGTCATTCTTTCCGAAAGTAAAAGTGGCCTTGTTCACCCAATAAAAAAGGCTGGGATGAAGGAGAATAGAAGGGAATAATACTGCTTTGACTTGAAGTTAGAGTCCCAGAGGAGCAAACCATGCCTCTGATGGTGGTACAAACCTAGTCAGATGGGCCCCAACTGGCCCTACTTGGAGCAGAAACCTGGGTAAGGACCCATGGCATCCCTATCTAGCTACCTTCTCCTGTGGCAGAGATTCTCAGTTGCTGTGAGAAGGGATCCCAGAGGCTTTTGCCCCCTTTTTCAGAAATCACACTGTCAGGGTCACTTTGCGTGGTCAGAGTTGTACGTACCTCCTCATCTGCTGAGGAGATCAGAGTTAGGGCTCCAGAGTTAACATGACCATGTCCACAAGCCACAGCTGCCCATGTGTTTGTCCATCCACGCCTGCAGCTATATGGACGATATCTCCAAGGAATCCATGAGACTCATCTCCCAGGCAAGAAAGGGGAAAAGGAAGCTTTCCTGCAGCCCTCCTGTGAAATCTCTAGGGAGGACCAACAGGAATTTCACAGCTCACCTACAGATCCCATCAACTTCCTGTCTGGGTGTGCTTAAGGCTAGAAGAGGCAGCTGGGTCCAGGAACCAGCCTGCAGTTATCAAGAGGGATATGGAGGACTCTGTCATATAATTATCTTCATAAACCCATCAAGCTTCATCTTAAAGCTGGCCGAGGCTCAGTTCCTTCTTTTTCTATAAGAAGGCTCTTCCAGAACCTGGCTCCTCTGCTGCTTAGAAATAATGCAATTGCTTAAATTTATTCACAGTCAGTTCACAGCCATTTGTTCTTCTGCCAATACTGTTCTTTAGCTCAAACAGCTCTCCTCTGTTGTGCAGTGGGCAGCAAATGGTGGTGTCTAAAAATTCAATGTTTGGGACACATAAGGATTAGACATTTGCAGCAAATTTGGAAATTACACAGACAGACAGGACTGGTTTGCTGTACTATTCCACATGTTAGCCATGTTATCGTGTGCTGCCTCATAACTAAAGCTAACTCAGCTAACTCAGCTCTATTTCCTAAAAGCCTCTAAGGATACAAGTTTCACCTGAAATTCGGTGGGAAATTTTTAAGTTCGACATTAGTGCATCAAGAGTCTATTTACCCTAACAAGTCTATTGCTCACCTTTAAGAGGAGTGCTGGGGAAAGATAGCATTTCACTTTATACAGTGTAATATGGTTGGACATGAGAGGTATAAGCTTTATTCCATCTTCACCTAAACTGAAGTCTAATTACTTTTTCCACAACCTCCTACATGCTGGTTGTTAGACAGGCAGAGATACATCTTGCTAAAATCTGTCTCTCCTAGAGCCCATTCCCATATACCCCTTCCTCTAGTCAGCTCACAGTTGAACGAATGCTTCTGTGGTATTTATTTTCCTCCTCTTTCCCCGTAGGACACTTTAGAGAAATGGCTGGCACTTGATGTTTATCAATGTTTTTCCCTCACTATGTAGGAGAAAGTATGAGGGATATATTTCATGATGAAGTGGGTTTCTAGTTAACAGGACAAAATGAAAGCCAAGCCATAGATCAGCATAATATGTCAAAAGAGAAAAGAGTTCGATTTATTGTAAATTATATCCAACTTAGAAAAAAGCACAATGCTAGAAATCAAGGTCCTGATTTAGGAGAGTACTTCAAGATGCGCTTAAAAATCAAGCATATACTTTAGCCACCGAAGCTAAAGGATAAAGTTATTTTCTTCCATTTAAAAGGTTACAAAAATATCTTTTATTTAGACACTTCTTTGGTGGTGTACTTATCCCCATGCATGTTACAGTAAAGCAGACAGTGTGGTGTTTTATCCCCCTTGTAAAATATTCTGGAAACAACTAGGACAAAATTCAACTTTGTAAATATTTTCTGGGCTGCATTAACATCAGGATCGTAGAAAATGAGTTGCATGGATGCAACAAGCACAAGGAGCAGGGCTGAAACCCCAACGTGCAGTCAGGTTTTTATTGCCCGATTTGACCCTGAAAGGTTGAGAAGAGCTTTGTGCCTTCTGAAGTGAGCAAACACCGGGGTCATAGAAGAACCGTGGTCATTGTGTTCGTTTTTACAAGGTAAGGGGTTTTTCCCACAGGAAAAAAATGTGCCTGGGAGTTTTGCACTTTATCACTGCTCATGTCACCTTTGTCAACCTGGGTATTTACTACTGAGCGCAATCTTCACAAACTGTGTGTTCTACCACTTCAGCTGTTTTTCGTATTTGCCCAAGGACTGAAGGTGTGGAAGATTCTGGTGACAGTCTCAAATTAAAGACAACAACTGTCAAAAAAACACAGTAACTTTTAACCTGCTCTTTGTAAACAAATAAAATGATAAGCCTATGGACAACAGCTGTAATTTAAAGGGAGTCCATTACTAACTGCATATATTAGGCCAGCTACATCTGCCATAGGAATAATTAGGATTTGCTATAACTGCATTAGGATAGTAGTGTCTCAGCAAACAATGGCATTTCAATTTACAATAAGAAGATAACTGAAGTAGGAAATAATTCTTCTAGCTCTACATAGTACCTGAGCCCAGGATGGAGAACATCATTTGATACTGGATTTCAAGAAAAAAACCAACAAATTGCAGGCAGCCTTCTCTAGTCAGGGAAAACTATGAGCTGTGGGGGTTGTGTTTTCCAGGAGGACACAGTCTGTGGATGAAGTGGAAAAAGATGGTAAAAGAGAATGGAAATGACTGACTTATAGCAGCTTCTTGCAGTACAAAAAGAAAAGAAAAATTAAAAATCTATGAATCTTTTCACCCTGTCTATGGCAGCAGCAAGTGTGTGATTCAGACTCACTGACTATTCAGCTAAGTTGGACCAATATATAACCATTTGCTACCCCCTCCCTATCAGAGCAGGATCTCCTTCAAATATAATACCCTCTCACTCCAACACTGCTTGAAGTGGAATAGGATGGGAGCGGCAATATCTGCACAAGGCTTAGATTGGTAAGGAAGGTTCACACGTGACTATATCTTCTGTTCTCCTCATTACAGGAGAACAGCCCATATTCACAGTGAATCGATTAGCAAGGTGTTTGCATGTACACGGCAGAGGCATTTCCCTAGCAGTCATTAACCTGTGCTTGCTCCTGCCCAATCCCAGGCACTTAGCTGGCCTCTTCTTCTAACTGTTTTCCCTAAATGAAGCACCATCTATCTCTAAGCCCTCATCTCAGGATGGCTTTAGCGGCAGAACAGCTTTGGGAAACTGCTGTACGACTCTTCCATCCCTTCTTCCACAACAGCTCTGATTTATAGGCCTAGGTTGGCCTCATATGATTTAATGGGATAGATTTTTTTTTTAATATAATTTATTGTCTGTGGGTAGGTGTCACTCGATGTTCAACCAAACAGTCCACATGCAGCCTAGGCTAGGGAAAGAAACTTGCTAGCTGGAACCATGCAGGAGCTCATTTAAAGCAAAGCAAGAAATCCATATTCCTACAGACATAATTACATCAGCAATTACAATCATTACCACAGTTGCGACTCGGGAGACCTCCCTGAGACCTGGGGACACAAGAATGGATTTGGGGCTCATGGTTTTGTGCAAAGTCACCAAGGAGACTGGGCAAACCAGGAGCTCCAGGATTGCTCTCATAATATTTTCATATGGAAGGGCAATCAGATATGTTACATTTAACCTGCAGGCATTAGCTGATAAGGACACAGACGACTCTGTTACTGGATACTGATAAATAACCAGACTTTGCTGTGGTCTAACTGCTATGGAAACTACCGGGCGCCCCCGTGCTTAGCAGTTGCAAGATTTCAATAGTGTTGGGCAGCCAGAGCTTTGTCGCAGGCTGTGCATGTGCGTGTGTGTGTGTGTGTGTGTGCGTGCAGGCATGGAGAGGTGCGCTATGGCACCAGCAGCTGTGCTCTGTGCTGCCCTGCTATGCTTGTTTTAGCTGCCATAAATAAATACATGAGTGAAACACCACTGAGGAAGTATTTACAGAATAATTTTCAATTGCTAACACTGCCAGGCTAAGCACTGAATGCTAAAGTTTATGATGTGCAATGCCTTGGGCTACCACGGCCCCAATTTGGACAAACCTGCCATTAACACCCGTGTGGCAGTTATTTTACTGGGGGTGACAGATTGTGAGGTAGGGAGAGTAATTCAGACTATTACCCAGGTGAAGGCATGAAAGCTCAGTGATATATGAAGACCACTTAAATTCATTGTATCTTGTACATCACATCTTTGATAGATTATAGCTGTGGCATTAAAATGGAAATGGTTTCTCTGAGGCCTGACAGGGGCTGGGGTGACCTGTGACCTCCCTCTGAGGAATGTGACTGACCGAATTATCAGTTAAGAGAAAAATCTATGGGGAATAGACTCACAGTGATGGAGAATCCACCATGCATATATATTTTTTTTAACTTTTGCTTTGATTGAAAGCTGTGGTACTTGAGCTTCCCCCCAACCTCCTCCTCTCCTTGTCTCTCTGCTCCCCCCCCAGCCAATCCCAGACTCCTCCGCTCCGATTCCAGATCAGCCGGGCCCCTGATATTGATTGAAAAATTGTTATTAGAGATAGTAGGTCTTCTTGCATGCTGCCTACTGATTTAATTTGGAAAACACTTAATTTTATGAAGCGGTAAATGATAGTGGCACGCTCTCTCGTGTTAGGGAGCAGCTGGCTCTTTAGCTGTTCGCCGTCACTACTCCCAGGTGTCCTCTTTGCAATCATGTGTTCCCTTCCCCTTTGCTTAACAAGTTATTTCAATTTCTAAACGAATGCTGAACAAGAGAAAGACAACATGCAAATTGAGATCCCAGCCGCCATTCACACATGAAAAAGTTCCCCTGGAATTCCCTCAACTCTGCCAGTCCCTCCCACCCTCCCTCTGCATCTGTCAGGAAAAAACAGAGCCCTTGTTCTCATCAGATTGTTTTTACCAATGACCTGACACCACCATCTATAATTAATTACATCATTTACATTAGACTATTGACTAAACAAATACATAAATCATAGGCAGAGTCAATAGACGCAGACATATTTAATCATGTTCTAAATAATGATTACTGCTCCCATAATGCAATAATTATTTTCAGCAGCTGACTTGAATTAATCTTCTGTCAAAGTGCCATCTGAAAAAAGAGAGCGGACCACGACGAAGATGAAAGCGGCGGCCCCGGTGATGGAGAAGCCGTCTAGCACTTCGCCCTCATTCTCCCTGTCTCCCTGCCTGCCTCTCCATCTCCATGAAGTCTGCAGATGCTGGGTCCCGGAGGATGCTCAGCACTGCCCACTCAGCGTCCTTGCCCTCCACCCCCACCCGCTGCCTGGCCCCCAGCAGCAAACAGCATCCCATGGGGCCAGCCCTGGCATCTGCCCTACTCCCACAAGACTCAAATCTGCTGGCAGGCAAGAGGTGGCCTCCTATTTAGTCCACTGGTTGCCCATGACTGTCCCTCCACACCTGACGGGAACTTAGGCTCTGCTCAGGCACACTTGTATCCATCCTGCCTTCTCTCCATACACGGGAGCCTGGTTTGCAAGGTGCCAAACACGTCTGAAAACCAGACGGGCGTGATCCTGAATGGATACTGCTCTCCATAGAGGCTAATGCAATTACTGTGAATTTAACTCTCATTTACTTAAAAGCATTTCAAAAGGCATTTCATTAATTTGCAAAACACACATCTGCTCTATCGTGCCGATCTGCCTGCCATGCTTTGACCATGGCATGTTTTCGAAGGGCCTTGAGAATGGTGCTGCACTCCTCCCCCTCATTTGCGCAGCAGCCGAAATTCTCCTCCCAGCAAAGTCCATCTGAGCATCAAAGTGAAGAGTAAAAGGATAAAGTCCCATCTTCCCACAGGATCATCTCCCCAGTGGTTAGCTTATGGTGCCACGATAATGGAAGCACAGTATTTTACTGGAGAGAGGCTTAATCATTACAGGGGCTGCCACAGTTGTCAGTAGGTATCCCTCAGAGGAGAAGCGAGGAAAATTCCTACCCATGCTGGGTAAATGGAATCAGAAAAGGATACCCTGTGTTTAGAGTTGGAGTCCTCTAAGGAGGAGGTGAGCCTGTTTTGACCTGATCAGAAACTTGTGGGATGGCAGCTCTATGGGAGAGCAGCAGGGAAAATGATTTCTAGCTGGGAGAAGTTTGGGGAATTTAGTTTTTTTTTTTATGTTGCATCAAGTGCAAGAGCGGATTTGGGGAGGGAGAATAAACCTCATAACAACTTTCCTCCTTCTCCAACTACTGATGAGACTAACAGCCTTTTGGTCAGCAAGCTATTTTGATAGTGTATAGCTTGATAAAGCAGGATTATTCTGTACGTTACTCCAGCCACTACAGTTATTCTGCCATATTGTTGTGCACTGGGATAGAAATTACACTGCACTGGACAATGGATGAGGGCTTAACAGTTGTGGAAGGGACAAAGTCACCTGCCTCAGGTGCTATCAGCTTCTAACAGAAAGGAGTAAGCACATCTCTAAACTGCCCACAGCATATTTTTTCTGGTTTCCCTCCATTGTCAAGATATTACTCCTAGAATGTTTCATCCAGCAAAGCCTTTCTGTTTCTGAGGGTGAAGGAAGTATAACAGTGAACACAAGATAATTTAAGACATGGAACTTTCTAAGAAATTAATTTCTAAAACAAAAACTCTCATTCTTTTCCTAAAATTAAAAAAAAAAGAAAAAGGAAAAAAAGGGTAGACTTTGACTCTCAGGTTTTGATTTCCCAAGCAGGAGGTAGTTATACCATAGACTATCCAGTAACACCACCATTATACATGTACAGCTGATTCTTCCTATCAGTACACATTTGCAGTAATACAAATATAAATCAGCCTGAGGAGGTGTAATGAATGGCATTTTTATGTATGTTTTGGTATTCACAGGACCTCCCAACACAGCACTTTTGAATGCTATTCTAAAATAGAAGAATTGGGCAGACTACACTGAAATATTCATGAAGGATAATGAAAAAAACAGCTGTCAATGACAGTGTTATAGGTTGGTTAATATTGTATGATGAGTGTGTTATAACCATAAATAAACAATAAGTATAAATGATATTGAATATAAATAATCACTAATACAAATAATAAATAATAAAAGATAAGCTCAAGTGGGTGATGTGATAGAATCAGGAGAGGCATCATCTACTGAATGGTTCCCTTCTACTCCTCAGTGTTTCAAAAGGCTTTCAGAACTGATATTGCTATTCCCTGCAATCAAAACCAGAACAATGCAGTATGCTGTGTTTCTCTTTCAACATGCACTGATATAATTTCAACAACATGCTATTGTAATAAAAAATAGCAGTCTTGACCTTCTAGAGGGTACAACCCTCAAATGGGCACAAAAGGAACAAACAGAAGAATTTATCACCAATAATGTTATTTTATTCCCTGGAATTGAAAGGAACTTGTGTGAGCCATGTAACTGCAGTTTGTTTAAATGCAACCTTCAGCCTCAGACCTTAATCACTGGGGAAAAATGGTAAAATAGTTTGATTGGTTGTACATGTAAAATATTAAATACAGGGAAGAGAATGAAAAATCTTCCAAAGAGAAAACACAAAGGAAATGAGATAAAAACGTATCTGTAGCTCAGAGCCTGAGCTGTATGGGGACATGAGAGGTACAGATGCACTCTCTGCTTTGGTAAGCATCTTACACAAGAGAAGGGCCAAGTCAACCAACTGTCCAAATCTCCTTTATCCAGCAACATTATAGGAACAGAAAATTCTTCATGCCTGTCTTATCTCTCTACATTACAAGCTTTAATAAGAAACACTCTAGCATTGATGAAGAGAGAAAAATCCAGCAGAAACGTTGCACACAGCAGCAGTTTCACAATCATAGAGGCAAAAAAGCAGCTTCCCTAATGTAACCCGTTGAGACTGATCCAACTCCCACTCCCAAATCTCTCTCTCCGCAGAAAACAGTGTCACTCTTTGGAAACTTTTTGGAGATGTTCTCTCCTTAAATTGGTGCTCCGTGTTCACTGAACATCTTGACAAGCAACTCACAGGACACTGGCAGAAGCTCACAAAAAGTTGGAAAGCTTGAATGATTGCCCTAAGACTGTGCAGGTGTCTGCACACAGGAAAACATGCAATATTCTCATCAAGGAATTCACATTCAATCCCTGTTTATGTGATGCCTCCTGAATTTATCTTATCTAAGTAACCCGCTGTGTCTCACCCAGAGACAGAGGCCATACCTTAATTACCCCACTACAATAGGCCTTTTAAACTCATTTATTATCTTGGCCAATCTTCTGGTGACTCCACCAACCTGAACATATTTGTGAACAGTAGATGGCTGTTGAGAGACTGTGGTGCAGATGGAGATTTTCACAGCGAGATTCCTTGTCTAAAATAGCTGCTTTAAATCTATTAATCAGAGGCATGACTGAACTCAGATGAGAACTGCCCACTCAGGAGCAAATTTTGCTATGGGACTCCTGTCTCTCCTCACTAGCAGGTTTTCCCATGATAGGGGCAGACAAAGCAGCCATGAGCCACACTGTTTCATGCAGCACTGCAAGATTATTCAGGTGCTGTATTAAAAAAATATTCTCTGCAGAGCAGTAATCACAGTCATACCAGCTTCAAACAGGTGTATGAGTTCTGCCCATCTTTTTTGGTACTTTCCTTCTTGCATCCCCCTTTTACTATGCCACGGTTAAAGCACTTCCCTCCACTTTCCATGTGTTATGAAATGGTGTTTATTAAGGACCACTTCTCCTTGATTTGTTTGTCTTTATTACATCTAGATTCGAAAGTGACTCTTCCATTGAGATTCGGCTTTTCAGAGCCAGAAGAGAAGTCATGGCCAAGCCCCTGTTATTTGAGATAGTGGCCAAGAGCTGGAGAAACCTTCTTGCCTTACAATCATTTGAATGTGATCCTGGGGGAATGGTTGCCTGCTGGTGTAAACAGCAGCATGTACATGAGCTCATAGCCAGCCCCAAAATCTTTAATAAAGAAATAAGGTTCACTTATTACAGACAGAGGTAAGTAGCCAAGTGATACGGTTATTTATAAACTTTTGATAAGTCTGTCATTTTTAGCTATGCTTAAAAGCAACCTTTTAAAATGATATTTCAGGAACACAGTCAACAGCAAAGCGAGCTGGTCTTTGGCTTGATTAGATTTTGCTCCCTTTACCTTGATGAAACGACGGCTTATTAGCATTCCAAAATGAGAGTGTGCTCTAAATGTAAGTGGATTTTAATACAATCTTTTTGAGGAAATGTCAAACTATATTGGGTACATCTCCTCCCTGCCCCCCTTCTCTTCCCCAAATAGCAGAGTTCAGCAAGGAACTGTGCCAAAATAATGAGTGAGGGACAGGGGGAATTTCAGAGTCAAGGTAAAAGATGAGAAATAAATTCTGCCAGCCATAATGTCCCTGTGGTTCTGCTAGCACCTGGTTAATTCAGTGCCTTTCCTTCGTTTTGAACCAGTGTAAATGGCAAGGCTTTACCTCTCCACATTTCTCATAACTAAATCAGCACTTAACACCACACAACAAAAGCAGGAGGCTTTGCTGGTGTAAATTGGTACAGGCTGACACAGTTAATTATGTTGGCTGGAAAAGTCATGCTGAGGAGTTTTACTCTGTTGGGCACCCTGGTTTATTTGGGATGACTGGAGCTGTGCATGCATGAACCTTAGGAAGTTAAAGGGCCCCAAAAAATTGTTACTAAAAGTTATCAAAGCCTGGAGTAGAAAAAAAAAAAAAAAGCAATGAGCACAAATGTCAAACAGGTAAAGAATACCTTGCTTAAATTAAATTAAATATTAACATCCTCTGCTTTAGAGTTACACCGTGAATGCAATATGTGCACTGTTAATGAACCGCAATTTATTTACACCTCAAACAAAGAGAATCCTCACTGCCCTAAAGTAGTTAAATTGCCCTCTTCCTAGAGAAATTTATTGCCATTTAAACATGCCAAAAGGCCATTCTGCCGGTCATTACAAAAATCTATCATTTCTGCAACTGCTGGTATCCTGTTCTGTGGTCAAATTCAATCTGAGAAGGGTCAACAGAATTTTTCCACCAAATGCTTCCCTCTTGCCTGTCATCAATTTACTTTTGTCAACAAAAAGGGCATTACTACCGAATGAAATAGAAGATCCTCTTAAGACCTCTGGCAAACAGCGAAAGCTTCTCTGACATATCGCATCTTTTCTGCTTGCAGATACGTGTGTGCTAGAACCATAACTGTACTAAACCCATGAGCAGGAATTTTGCAGTTTGTCAAGCTCTTTTCACTCCAATAAGCATTCACGTTTCTAACTGCTGGTGATAGTTGCATGGTATTTTCAAATTTTCTCTATGAAAATAGTCTTAAGAATACATTTTCCATGAGGAAATTATGACTGGAGTAGTAACTCAGATTTTTGTCATGTGGCTCTTCTGTTTGTCTGATATTCCCATAGTCAGAGGACACACCAAGACTTGTTTCATCTCAAGTTGCATCCATCTGGTAATGATACAGTTCCAGCTGGATACACCGACAAGGAAAATGGAGCTGCCACTTAGAAAAGCCATCAGACAACATCCAAAATTGCACTCTGCTACTTTTGCTACTCCTCAAGTCAGAGTTGCTGTCATTTCAGCTGATAAGGCAAAGCAAGTTACTTGCTGCACATGGCTGAGATGTCTGAACAGTCACACACACACAAGATCTTAGGATCATCAGTTCACAAAGAGATTTCCAACTTTGAACTGCCACTGACTTTTCAAGGTTTAAATGGCTAGTGTCCCTCCTGGGAGCACCCCACTGAAAACTGACTTCATTAGAAGTGCTAAGGATTCCATTGAGAGCAGAGCTAGATTTTGGTTAGATATAAAAAAGTCCTAGGGAACAGTCTAAGGCCATAAAACAAAAATAATATTACTAATAAAACCACCACAATGCCTTTAAATGTTTTTCAATATATAAGTATCAGGAAACATGAACTCAAATTAAGTAAATTATCTTACTATTATTAATCAGCATTTGTACAGTTGAAGGACCTCAACACTGCACTGTTAAACACTTACTTATTATGCTTAATCCTTGTCATAAATAGCTAAGCAACTAGCTTTTTTTGTATACATGTAAAACAGAAGGACAAATGAAAGGCACGGAGGAGAGCCAAGTATGTAGCTTTGAGGTTTGCTTGTACCAGGAATACTGTATTCCCTTGGTCTGCAAATGGTTGGTCCCAGACCCTGTAAAAAATTGAGCCCGGGATTGAAAGCAGGGATAGGGCTTGTGTGCTGGCTGGAAGAAACGAGTCTGAAAGCATATCTCAGTGCTAGTAATGGCAGGACACTTCATTAGCAGAATAAGGAAAAGTATGAATGGGTAATCAGAGTAAGTCACAAGAGCAAATCCACTAAGTCCCCAATAACATGGAATATCTAAAGCATCACCTACAGCACTGGCCTCAAGCGACACTGCTCAACAAGCAATTTTGGGATACATTTCCATTCTGGAGGTACTTGTCCAGCACCACCAGTATTGCTGCCTTTTCAGCTGTGTTCAGTTTCCAACTCATCTTCACTGCGTTTTCAGTTTGTCACATTTGTTATGTCTGTGGATAAATGGTAACTGTTATATACAACCTTATTTCTCTGTTCTTTTTCGTGTAGACAACAAGTAGATATCAATCTGGAGTGAGTTTTGGCACTTTTTTTCCCATTTTGACCTCTCCAGGGTGATTCTAGGAGAAATCCAGTGTGTGTTGATCCCCTTCCAGTAGGAAAGGCAAAGTCAATTTAATAGTCTATAATATCCAACAAGACATATGTTTTGATGAACCACTGCACAGATTCAAAGATACACGTTCTTTTTTTTCAGTGACTCAATGAACTAAATTCACAGGTAACAAAGAACATGGCTTCTATTTCTCTCAGAGCAACAAATAATTCCTATACTGCATCCTCTGTCTCCCACATAATTTCTGTGGCTAAAGAATAGTGGATTTTCCTTGGAAGAGCTCCAACTTTTACATGTTGCATGTGGTTTTTCTGAAGGCCAAGCACTCAGATGCAGCATTCAAGCTAATGCCCAGACCAACTAACAAAAAAGGCAACAGGCAGAGAGATAAACAATAACAAGACAACAATTTTTTTAATTAAGAACTACCTGAGCTTTGTTCAGTCTTCTTCTTCAGTCTGTTTTCCTGCATGTGAACATAAAATGATCAGATGCTTCTACTCAGGAGTGTCAGTTGGCTAACACTGCAAGATTTGAAAAGCTTCTGTGTCTCATGATTTTATTTTTGTGTAGGAAACCAGAGCTCTCAATAGGCACATTCAATTAAAAAAAACACTCATGTTCAAAGCCAAAAATTCTCTCATGCACTCCTGTTTGAGCTTTCAAGCAAAACTACTTCTCAAAGATTCTCCAAAATAATCATATTGAAGCTGTATAAATGCTAACAATTTATTCCAAGAAAATGAAATTTGCTGAGGTGAGACTGGGAGGTGTTAAAAACTTAATGAACATAAAAATATATAGCTTTGCTTAAACAGAACTGCATTTTCTTGAGCTGGATGCAGTCCTCAGCATTTCCTCTCCTGATTTTTAATCACTTGCAAATATCCATATTATTTTTCCCATGCTGGAAAGATAATGAAAGGTTTTTTTCCCCTGTTTGAATACAATGCAGGTGGGGAGAACAGCCTGTGACAGCTTATAGCAATTACTTGCCTTGATTTTTCAGAAGAGTTGGCCAGCAAAGCAAAACAGAGAAAAATAAGGAGATGTGAGGTGCCCCTCTCCTTTAATGACTACACTATCCCATATCTCTCAGCTCAGTGAAACAGCTTGCATGGGGGCAGAGGAAAGAGGGAATGAGCAGAGTGAGATCTCCACTAGCCCTACTGCATCTGCTAGGAAATCTGTACTAGTAAGAAGTAGCATGAGGAACAAATGAGCTTTGTTCTTACCAAACTCCAATTTTGTATTCTTTCTCACTGTAAGAAAAGAGAAACTAGGAAAGGCACTGAGAGTCTCTAAACTTATCTGTATTGTCCTTCAAACAACTGCTGCAACAACCAGTATTTTACTGAACAGTATGTGTATTCTCTACCTGGAGCTAGGTAATCCTGCATATACATACATATATATATATATATATATATATGAAGCTAGAGACCAGCTCCATGGAAAGGGGCCTAGAGGGTCCCGGCCGATGGCAAGTTGAATATGAGTCAAGAGTGCCCTGGCAGCCAGGAGGGATAACCATGTCCTGGGAGGCATCAGGCACAGCATCACCAGTCGGTCAAGGGAGGAGGGGTTGTCCTGCTCTGCTCTGGTACAGTCTTACCTCAAGTTCTGTGTGCAGTTTTGGGTGCCACGATATAAGAAGGATATCAAACTATTAGGGTGTCCAGAGGAGGGCAACCAAGATAGTGAAAGGCCTCAAGGGCAAGAATTATGGGGAGCTGCTGAAGTCACTTGGTTTGTTCAGCCCAGAGAAGGCTGATGGGAGACAACATCACGGTCTAAAATTTCCTCACAGGGTGGCAGTGGAGGGAAAGGTGCTGATCTTCTGTCTGGTGACCAGCAACAAGACACAGGGAAACCAAATGAAGATGGGCAGAGTAGCTTCACATTGGACATTAGGGAAAAGTTCTTCACCGAGAGGGTGGCCGATCACTGGAACAGACTCCCAGGGAAGTGGTCAAAGCAACAAGCCTGCTCAAGGAACATCTGGGCAATGCTCTTAGTCATGTTGTTTAGCTTTAGGTAGTCATGCGAGGAGCAAGGGAGTTGGACCTGATGATCCTCACATGTCCCTTCCAACCTGAGATATTTTGTGAATATACAGACCAGGCAATTTGGTTGCTAAATCAGGGCCAGTACATGAAGTTTCCATGTCACGTCAGTGAGACATGGGCCAGGGTCTATGTGCCATTCAGACTGCATGCTGGGGCTGTAAGAATTTATAGTTACACAAAATGTCCTGGCACTCTCCTTATCAGCTACCAGTAGTTTTAGTAAGAGAAATCCGAACTTTTACTACTTCCAGAAGCCTCACTGCGAAAGGGAAACAACCCAATACAACAGCCTTTTTCGTAGGAGAAACTTACTCCTTGACCATGGAGCAGAGCTACAACTACTTGTTGCTACTTTCTGGGCGGGTCTGCAGCTCTGCATGAAGCTCAGCTACAGCCCAGCCTGAGCCAAGTCCGGTTTTATGGTCAGGTATTCCAGCACAACCCATCTTCACTTCACTGTGAGTCTTGTTCCCGAGAGCACTGGCTGAGCCTCAAATCTGCCTCTAGCAGATGCTCCTGGTGAAAGGGCAGTAACGTCTTCAGGCAGTGAAATCAGATCTGTCACAGTTCACCTGGCAGAGTCAGAGTGGGTTTGTGGGTTTTTCTGTGCAGTTTTTCTACTCAGAACCAGGAATGTAACTTGGTTCTTGCTGGAGCTTTTTCTCAGCTCAGTCGCTGCTGCAGTTGTTTGTATTGCATCTGCATGACAAATTTTGCAAGTTGAATTAATGTGAAAGTCAGAAAATTAAAGATATTATGAGAACTGAAGGCAAGCATAAAGAATTTTGTCTCTGTCAAATAGCAAAACCTCTTGCATGCTCATCTTTGCTTCAGACATGAGGCATGAGATGAATTCAGAAAAGGATTTTCATGACAGGACAAATTCTCAAGTAAGAGCACTTCATCCAAGAAGCAATTTGCCTCACTAGTAATTTTTCAGTATTTCCTTTGTCATTGTTGAAGGTGTTTGTGTGTAAAAGCAAGTTTTGTTTTTCATGCTGGTTGGATTTCATTTGTAGTTTACAACTCAGGTGAGACCCTTATCTATACACATGTGACATCATTCCAAGCTAAAAATGAACAGAAACCTCAGAAGACGATGCTGAAACAGAGTCTACAGGGTCTGAAGCAGAGACTACAGGGTCAGAGCAGGATGGAAAAATAGACTGTGGAAGGGGAAAAGTTTATGTAAACATGAATATATATGATAACTTATCATAGTTAAAAATCATACAGCTCATGATGATTGTAGCCAAAATTTATTGAAATCAGTTGAGAACATCCTCAAACACTCAAGGGTTCAATGTCATGATTGTGTCAGTGAATCTCATTTTGCAAATTTTGTGGTTAAATACATCTTGCATTATGTTTCATTTTCTGTTTTGCTCCCAAGGAAGGTAGAGTGTTGAACAGTGTCTGCCAAATACAGCTTTTATGCATTGACATTGCAGGACAAATTCCAAGCTCAAAGAATGATCCAGCAATAGTACGGGGATTTCTTGCCTATCAAGAGAAGCCAAGAGAAGGAAGTGAAATGTTGTCAGCCACACAAATCGCGACAGACTTTCAGTTTCAATCCACTGAGTACGTTCAATGCTGCCAGATGACATAGTTCATTGACAATAGTTGTTTTACACAAGTCTCCTTGTTGCTCATAAAAAGCAAAAAGTAATTTCTTGAGTAAGTCAGTAATTCCAGTTTTATCCAACAGAGAAAATAATGACCTAATGACCTACGTCTCCCTAATTAGTATCAAGATGCCTGACTTGAAAAACTGAGTCAGACATATCTATCACATTTTGCAAGAAAATTTTTGAAATTATCCATTCATGTTTTGTAATTTAACAGCACCAAACTAACTTGTTCTAGAACATCAACTGGACAGGGTTAAACCCATTAAATATATCCTGGATCCAAACGACTGACAAATACCACCACTTTATGAAATCCCATGCTTCATGTTTTTTGTCCTTGCTGTCTAAGCTGTGACAAACATCGGGCTTCAGGCAAAAAGGCACTAAACATTCCATGTCATCAAAACACAAATATGAGGTTTGCTTGGCACTTTTCCAAGGAAAGGACCAGGGCTGACATCTCATGGGCATACAGAATTATTGCTTGCCTAAATGTTGAATAACATAAACCGTCACAAATCAAGTCGCACTTTCCAAATACCCCAATAATTTACCATATAGTGACTTTCTTCCAATGACTGTATGCTAAGCCAGAGAATCAAGCAGTACCACTTGCTCGGTGTAAAAACATATCTGATACTGAATATTTTAAATGGGTATTTTATTTCTTATGTGGATACCCTGCAGTTGTTAAGACCTTGATTCATAGCAGACCTCTCAAGCAGACAAGGAATGGTCTAAAATGTCACTCTAACAGTCAATTTCCCAAAAATTGTGCCTCTTATTCTTCTATTACTGATCTAAGAGCTAAGAACTTCTGTTTGATGCAGCACAGTGTCATAGCTCGTTGCAATGGAGGTTTTTGTTGAAGTTTCTTGTGGTGTTCTGTAAAAGTAAGCACATTACATATACCAAGTGAACTACTACCAATTCATGAAAAAAAGCCATTCTACTCTTCCATGTCTTCCTTATTTGTGAAGTTAGGTAGGGAAATGTTTGTACTACTTGTGATTCCTCAAGGTCCTCTCTACTTTCAGTACGTGCCTGTTGGGAACTGCCTTGCAAGAGCTTCACTTATGGGACTTCCATCTCTTCACAGACAGATAAAAGGCTTTGTTCATGGGTTGCATTGCCACAATGTGAATAAAGAACGGAAATGGTGGCCCATATACACAGAAAGAGGGGAGAAAATTCAGGTCTTGTCCTCCCAAATGGAAGAGTGAATGGAAAGATAGTTTGTGGGTCAAACATGACGACAGGTTATATTTCATCATATTTATACATTACTGACATAGAAATCATTCAAAACAGACCACTGAACAAGGTATAAAGTTCTGACTGTGGAAGCTTTTTTCCTTAATTTCTCTCAAACTGGTATTTATTTTCTGTTTAATGTTACTTGGCAAGCTCTCACTGACATTTACTCTTGGAGTCCTCTAATGCAGCTATCATCATATTAAGTTATGCTACTCAAGCCAGGTTTTGGGAACTGAATTACTATCCATGAATAGATATCTAACAAACATGGGATTTACTGGTTTTCTGGAAACACTTCTCTCTGTCTGTTCTGACTAGAGGCAGCCTGAACAGCAAGGTAACAGATGCAGAACAAAGAGGTTTTGAAGATGCTAAAGAGCAGCAAGAGAAGAAAAAAAAAAAAAAAAAGGCAAAAACCAGAACCTTCTTTTATTTTTCAAGTAAGCTGGTGACAGGTTAGTTGATCAGATGGACTGCCTGCTCTGATCAAGTCTGACAACTCTACAGTTTTATCCTCCTGCAGAACAGAAAAGTAGACTAAACTGATACTGGCAGTCAAGACAGCTTCCTGAAACAGCCAAGGGAAACAAATCTCCAATTTGATGAACAAATAAGTTACTTTTTAAAAAAAATTAGATTATATTAATATTTTTCAAAAGGTAATTAATAGTTTAAAATATTTTGCTATTTACTTTGGTTTACAAGGAAACCTTCCCATACCATGTTCAACTGCTTTTTTGTCTGCCAGTTAGTTATAGCACAAGGAACCTCGTCCCTCCACCAGGAAAGCAAATTTTTCCATGTTTGATAGGGTTGTTCACTGAATTTTTCCTTTCTTTCTGCCTGCTACTATACTTTACTTGCCTTGCTGTTGATGTCACTGAAAAGTTATTCTTTTTGGTCTTTGCTGCTCTGAACATAGCAGCCAAGAAAGTTAAATTACACATCCTCACCTGCACTGCCCCCCCTCAACACACAAACACCCTCAGGTAATGTTGGATCGACTTTAAGAAAAGAAATTTGAAAGAGTTCATTCTTCAACTCCAAGATCTTCCACGGGAAAGTGAACAGTAGAGCTCTGAAAGGGAACAGTGGTGAATAGGGTTGATTCTATGAGCCAGCAGGGAGGGCTGTGCTTGCCTGAAAACTTGGACCTAAAACACATGCACTTAACTGGAGATTTTTCCTGCGAAACAGTGTGCGCCTACAGCCCATTGACCAGCTCGCTGCTTGCTGTTGCAGAGTGATGCTGTTACCCTTTTGTTTCTGTCATTTGGCAATGTATGAAGCTATCTGAAAGTCTGTTTAAACCATCAAGTATGTTGGTGTTACATCTCACTGCTGCCACTGCTCCCCCTCCCATATAGGAGTTCCACTGTGGGCACTCCCTGGTACATGAAAAGAGAGGCTTGTTATGTTTTGCAGTTCATTAAATGCCCAGGAACACCAAACATCTGCATACATAAATGAAAACTGGTTTTCAATATGTGCTTCTATGTACTACTACTACTAGATAGGCCCTGTACTTGGAAACTAAGAGAAACAACCCCCCCATGTTATTAACGAGGTACAGATTTCCTTAGGAACAACATGATTTTGAAGTAGAGTATTTTCAGGTGAAAAAAAATAGTAAAAATAGAGACTGAGATTCACCTTTCAGTTTCTTGTGACTAAGGGGTAGGACTTGTCTATGCTGCCCCGGGAAGCAAACAAGCAACAAAGAAAGAAAATGCACAGATTAAAATTAGTTGACTAAAGCGGATGTTAGACTGCCCGTCCAATAACGCATCACACCCGATTGGACACTCATGAAATAACCCTAAAATGCCCGGTTTCAGCTTTAAATTTTAAGGAGTCAGGGTAAGTTTGGCATAACACAATGGCCTGTAAGCTGCAGCAGCTCAGAATTCACTTCTCCAGCAGGTGGGACCCCAGCTGTGTAGTGGCATCCTCTCCCTGTGGGTATCAGCATTCAAACCACTTGAATTTAGTCCAGAATCAGAGGCATGTAAGAGCCCCAAATAACATGCTGTCCTTGCCCTTCCTATGCTCTGCAATCAGAAGAAGCTGCATTGTGCCTCTGGGGAATGGGCTGTGCTTGAGACCATAGCATGAAGCAATGTGAAGTTAAAGCAGGGAATTTGCCCTCTTGGCACCCAACACTGCCTCCAGCACCTCCTCCCTTCTTGCCCCAGGAGACCAACAGGCAAGCAGCAAGCACTTCTTTAGTCCCAGATCAGAGAGCTCTGAGAAGATATAGGGAGGAAAATAGGAGCCTTCCAGCTGCACAGAGAAGCAGAAGAAGAAAAAAGAAATTCAGCTTCATGTAGAGCCCTTCTTGTCGACACAGGCACAAGGCAAAGCCACAGCTTAGTTGCAGAGCTAAACCCAGCTGATGCAACCAGTTAGGACTGCAAGGAGCCCTCTGCTCACACTTCTGGATTTTGCTCCCACATTATTTGGTCACTGAAGCACCAGCACCTTGGCTGATGTGGCTGAGCACAGAGTAGACCTCCCTGGCACTCATGTACTGTAAAGAGAACATAGCAGTGACACTCAAAATCCTTGTGGATGTATTTGTTCAGACGTGGAGGGTATGCAAGACACAACAGCAAAGAACAAGGGCTACAGTGCCCTGATCTCACTGCACTGCTGTGTGTGCACAGTTATCCATCAGCAGAAGCAGCAACTTCCAGTGTGACTATGCAGAGACAACTTCTCTCTTGATGCTGGATTAAATCAGTGTCATTATGTTTCTCCATTGCTGTTCACTTCTAGGAAAATTTACTAATTTACTAATCGCTTTTCCACACAAACTTAGTTTAAATGTGAAAGCTTTCCACAGTGAAAGGCCTCTCACTGAAATTCTTTTCTCCCAGGACCAGCTGTATGACTGCACAGGACATCACTTGCCAAAAGGCAGAAGAATACTTTTCCTGCACACCACACCCATGCTAGCCAGCTTGGTCAAGGCAGAGACCCTTCCCAAACACACCAGTGCCACCATCTGTACCACCACATGATCAAAGCAGTGCTAGTGAATAATTAATACTGAATGAAATCTTGTCCAAAACATTTCCACTCCTTGAGTGACTTGATCTTCTTGGGTCCTACATTTAGGCCTTCTTTTATTGTAGAATTCCCTCAGTAACTGTTGGGCAAATATTTCTATACAGACTGACAAGACCGTAACAGTGCCCATAACTTGTGGTTTATTCATGTTACAAATTACTTATTAAACTTTGAGTTCTGTAGCTAATATCTTCAGCTTGGTAGATGTATATTAATGAAGAGCAGCATGTACCAAAATTACCCGCCAGTGTGGTTTCTGAACTTTTTATCCGGCTGTCATGACAAAGTTTTGTTTTGTAGGTTAGTTTAGAAAAATTATTTGACAAGAGCAATCATTACAAGACAAAATATACAACTAATCCACTTAATTATGATTGCTTCATACGCCATTCTGCATATATATGGGCAAAAATGTAGTCTAATACATACTTTAATAAAGGTCACATAAATTTATTTTTTCCAATAACGTTAATTTGGCTTTGCAAATGAATTTCTCAACACAGTAACATTATTTCCTATACAATATTAATTTCCTCTGAGATACCTCCTTTAAAAAACTATTGCTTACCGGAGTCATAGCAGAAAATCCAGAAGCTGTGTAATGCAAGAAGGTTGTATTCACCAGCCCCACCCTTGTCTGCAGCAGAAAGCAGTGTATGGCTTCTGACTGAGTTTCTATAAAATTATAAAGTCACTCCTGACACTTAATATCCTTGCTAACTACCTGTGTAGTTACAAACCAAAAGTGAGGATACCTGCCTAAATTAAAGCTGGAATTTGATTGCATCAAATATGACTGCCCTGTTTCCAATTGTGTTGGATGCAGCCCTTTCCAAGGTCTGAACCTGTTTGTCTTGAACACGAGCACATCTGAGATGACAACTCCCCTGTATTTTAGCAACATCATCTTCCCTGCAGTGTTGTTTTTTCAGGGCACTGCTGCAAGTGCATGACAGAGGTGAATGGCATAGTGAGCGTATCACCTCGGACTTCACATGGCTTCTGGATGAATGCCACTTGGGAGGAGTAACACCAGGAGATGAAGTGCAAGGAAGATGGGGTGATAGTAGGTACAGACGTATACCTGCACCCCCTCAATTTAAATGCTGCCTGTGATTCTCAGAAGCGGGCGTAAAACTGCACTTGGATTGCTAATGTATGTCATCCAAAATGCAATAGTCATCTCAGCATTTTGCTATGCAGATAGGGTTGTGCCTTCTGAGCAAAGCAGTGTGCTGCCCTCAAGAGAAAGCCCTGTTTATCACTTGGAGATGTAATAAAAATAACAAATGTCCGGAGTAAACCTAATTCACTGTGCTACTTAGTATTTGAAATACATAAATATGTCAAGCAAAAGACCTCTAATAGACCCTTTTATACTGGTAATAGTGTACATATAATTTTCCTCTCATTAGTACAAAAACTACCTAGGGAACTATCGGCCCATCCTTCATCCATTTAATCTGCATTAGTTTACTTTTACCTTGTGTTTAATCTGCTTTCCCTCAAGGTATTTTGAATAAATCAATAGGAATACATGATTGTTTAATGATTTTTAGAAGAGCTCCCTTCGACCACAGCTGCATGATTTAGAATGACTAATTCCACTTTTTACAATTGATCCCGTCGCACACGGCCCATCCATTCCTGCCACGTCTGGCCAAAGGGACCAGGAGCTCCACAGTGAGGGGGTTTTTAAAGGGACAGAGGAAGGTCCCCAACAGCTTATGATAAAAAAAAACAAGTAAGGCAACAATACATTCAAACTAAATGCTCTTAATTCTTGGCAACAGCATCGGGGTCCCTACTGTAGCTCAGCACTGCAGCCTGATCATGGTCATATACCTGGGTTTTGGATGCATCACCATGCCTTGCTCTTTAAGGTGTCCAAGAGTGACAGAGGATTTTGCAGGAGGCAAAGAGAAGGCCCATCTTGGGTGGAGCAAGAAGGACTCTTGACACTGGAATTTTTTCCTCAAATCTGAACACGCAAGCTTGCTGAAACTCAGTCTAACTCCAGAGCCTGTTCGCTTAACAACAAAGGCAAAGCCCTCCTGATTTGACGTACAAAGGTCTAGTCTCTTTTAGCTTCCATTTCTTTTTGATCTCAAAGTAATTTTGACAGTGTGAGTACACCAGTGAAGCAGAAATATTACTAAAAAGCGGTGTTCTACCTCTTTATCCCATTCACCATGGAGGTGTATTGTAGTGTGTATAAAACTATTTCTGCAATGAAGAGAACTCATAGCTATACATATTTTTGCCATTGAGCTGCTGCCTGACAAGGGATGTGCCCTCCTCAGCTCTGTTTCTCATCTCACCGGTTTTCTGATCATTTTTAAAAAGGACATAAATTTCCTCAAAAAATCCCAAACCTACACTACTGCATTTAAACAAAGCTCAGAGCACAGCAGAGCCCTGGTACCTGTTTTTGCCTCTGGGCACCTGATGCAAACAGCAACGGGTACAAGCACAAACTTGTTTTATTGCAATCATGGCGAGAATAAACCAGTCCCAGCCTAGTGCTCTGTGCTCTAACCACACTCTTCTTCCAAGAGCGGGCTTAATATTTCTTTACAGGAGCTTTTCAGTGCATAGGCCTTTCCCAGTCCTTGCAGCTTTGTCAGTTGTGGGGCTTCCCAAACCTCTTTGGAGATACTTAGCATGTAGTCCTTTCTATAAAGGCACAAAGTATGGATAGGATGCTATCTGAAGTCTAAAGGTATCCATGCCATGACTGAAGGAACAGCCAGCACATCTTACACATCCATGTCACCTACAAAAGGACTCGAACTCCTGCTGAGGGTGGTATCTATGGAAACAAAGACTAATAAAGAATGGTCTAAACCCCAAGCCTTGTGTGGNTGAGGGGGTGGGGGGAGGGTGTGTTTTGAGCTGTCAGGATAGGGCACAGAGGTCTGGGAACTGCAAGAGAATTATCAGCAGTATCGCTAACAAGCTCGACCTTTTAGACAGCTGAATTCACAGGACATAGATGTCCACAAAACATCTCCTCCCCCTGACCCTGTCTCTTTTAAAATATCAGTGGGTTCTGGATTACACCATACATAAAATTCAACAGTCCTGTTAAGACTAAATTCACCTTATTTCAATGGTGAAGCTGCATGATATATGAGCACATTGGCAAACAGACCAGCATTGTACCAGCACTCAGAGCTGACACTGCTACAGCACTAAAGGAAAAAATACTGGTAGTTAGCTCAAGTAAGTTAGAAATATTCTTCCTTTTTGAAAGTGACTGAGAAAGGCTGTGTGAGAGTTCTCAAATAGAGCCAAGCTACAGAAGACATTACAATTTATGATGAGTAATCTATTGCTTTAGGGTTTATAAACTGACTGCAGTCCAACAAAGACTGTTAAGATGGCTAGCAGCTGAGAACTAGGCTAGCATTTATTATTTATTCTATTAACAGCTTAATCAGTACCCAAAGCTCTTTGCAAGATGGTAAGAACATTGTGGAGATAGAGAGCTCCCATGCAAGAATCAGAAGGCATAATGCCATGGAAACTGGAAACTGCAGGGGCTCACATGCACCTACACTCTGCACCGGAAAACTGTTCCACATATCAGAGGAGCATCTGATATACCTCATCAGAGGTACAGGATGAGGTGGAGAAAAGAAGCCACAGTCAGTTGCTGTCACTGCTCATCCTTCTCAGCTTGTCTCCACGTGAAAAAGGCAGCTTGTAGTTTTAGGAAGAGAAAGCAGATGCATGTGCTCACATGACAAGTTTTATGAGATGCTGAAAAGGTCCTTGATAGCTGGGAGCTCCGTGTGTGTGATATGTTTGATAAGTGCTGCCAAATGATTAGAGCAGCATATCAAGAAATCTGGCAACTGACAAATATCTCCTAGCAGTCCACTCTCGAGTGTTCCAAGACTGTCCCTGGAGTAATGCAGCACCACTTAAATGGCTGCACAGGGGAAAATTCTGTGGGACTGAAGCAGATGCTACTCAAGCCACCTAGAGATTCCCTGTTCAGGCCCCCGGACCTGGCAGTCATTTCCTGCCACAAGCCAGCTCTGGTCTCCACTGGGTATACAATACAACAGGAGCAACGAGAAGACTCAGTGTTTCGGCTCCAGATACCCTACCCACACGTGAAAGCTTCTGCCATAAGCAACAACATAGTAGCTCTACCTGTCACTCAATTCTTCAGGCTGGGGTTTCTCATTTCCCCAGTAAAGATCAGTGATGCTCCAACTGAAAGGTAACTTGAACAGCTCCTAGGTCAAAGTCATGATGGGCAAATTGGAAACTGGATTGCTGTACTGACAGGATAACCCTTCTCAGCCCAGTGTGCTTAACTATCGAACTCAATGTCCCTGGTACTGATAACACTGATACTCCTGTGGAGTCTTTATGATGGTCTTGGCTGATGGAAAGTAGAGGGAAAACTCAGCTGGCATTGAAGGATTTTTGTTTTTATGCAGAGACTATTGTCCAGTGTCACACATGAATGAGAGATGTGAAAACTTAATATAGATGTACTGAGTGTTTTGTGCATTGAATATAGTCCCCCTCTGTCTTATGCATATACAACCTCTACGTTAAACAGAACTAGTACTGAGCAGAACACAGGTATCTTAAATCTCCAGACATACACTTTTAGTCACAAGTCTCTGCATTTTCTCCTGTTCTATTTAAATTGAAAGTGTATGGAGGAAATTATTTTTCTTAGTAGTAGAGCAACAACTTACATATTTTGTTTACTGGCACACATTACTTTTTGGCCATTTCAGAATATTACATCAACCACGTCAGACTGTCTTTTTTTTCCCCTTAGCTTTCATACAAGTAAAACATTTATATTTTACTGGTTGGCCAAATAAAAAAATAAAAGTCTGTTTATATCAGTAGAGCCAGAGTGGTCAACCTGCATCTGGAAGGGAAGAAATGGAATGTCTTTGAGAACAAAATACTTGTGAGCTGAAATAGAAAGAATGATTTTCAGTTTCTTTCCCTCCTGTATCTTTTATCCTCTTTCTCTCCTCTCATAATTTTCTGAATTTTCCAAACTTCATTTGGTTGATATTGCTTTGTATATTTTTATTTACCCTTGAACTATACATAAATATCTTTCTCCTGCAGCACATCCTTGTAATGGGACCCTGTCATCAGAAGATATTCCAGGCAGACCCTGCAGCTATAGGCCTCTATGGGTTTTAAATGACCTCAAACCTCCATCAAGGGAAAAGGTCACCAACTTGGACTTTACAAGTCCATTTCATTAAATAGGCAATAAAATAGGCACCACAAAAATTATTTCCCTGCTTCTTTAATATTTTCCACTACTGCACCATGAAACCATTTCTACATTGTCTATTTCTGTGTTAAGATATGACTGTTTTAGAAGTTGTCTTATTATACCTGCATTTTTTTCATTGGTATAAAATACAAGCCAGTGTTTGACTTTGAGGTGCAGCTTCCTTACTGAATGCAAAAACATCTAACTACAGCAGGAAACACCCTTCTTTTGAAAAACAGGCTCTTCCAAATAGCCCAATACATGCACCAAACACACTTGGCCACCATCACCTGTGAACTCTGAGCTCAGAAATCACAGCCCCTGAGCTGGGAGCTGCCTGCTGGCCCTTGAAAAATCCTGTCCTGACTGGGGTGCCCCAAAGGAAGCTGGTGAATTCTTCCCCCCAACCCCGGCATTGGAGTCAAACCTAGCAAGTTAATCTGGCCAGCTTTTAGTGAAATGCACTTATATCCCTTAGTTAATAATATGTCAGACAGGCTTTCAGTTTGTCTCCAGGATTGCAAATCCTTAGACTATATATGCTTTTGCTTACACTATCAGCTCTTTGGAGCAGCCCTGGCTCTGGCTATGTGTGTGGGCAGCAGCGAGCACGGCACTGGTGCCACTAGGACGCAAGTGAACATTAATAACTGCAGAGAGTGTGCCTGCATTCCCTCTTTAGGAGCTAAACATTTTTGTGCTTGAATTGAAGTGACTGATACAGCATTTGAGTCCTGCATCTAACGTCATCCTGTGGCAAGCTTTAAGGAGCAAGTAAACGACCATTTTTCTGCTCATGTGCTCTATCATTGGCCACTTTCTCTACTCAAGCCTCAAATAATGCCAGTTTTAGAAGCTCAAATATCAGCCTTATAGCTTTGGAATTGCTAAAAGGTGCCAGGAAACGGAGGAACAAAAGCTGGCACATGTTATTTGCATTTGTGGGCTGTGAAGCCAACTAGCCTACATGCTGCAGATTGGGGAGATTTGGTC
This sequence comes from Serilophus lunatus, assembly GCA_013399895.1. Taxonomy (NCBI): domain Eukaryota; kingdom Metazoa; phylum Chordata; class Aves; order Passeriformes; family Eurylaimidae; genus Serilophus; species Serilophus lunatus. Next base: position 510,869 of record VXBA01001020.1, on the reverse strand, counting down.
TTCCTTAGCTGAAGCAAGAACAGGAAACATTGTGTTCAGAGGCATCAGTGCAATAAGTCATGGGCCACATCAGCACACTATGGCCTTTATCATTTATCTTCCTCTCTGTGAAGATTTTAAAAAGAAAACAGTATAGATCTGCCTCTATAGGCACTCTCTCTGTCACCATGAAGTGAAAATCATCTTTTTCTGCAGCTCACAAGTCTTCAATAAGTAATTTCTAGACTCGCAAAGAAGAAAAAAAGTGTGAATAAATAATTGTTTCATAGTTGTTTTCAACTCAAAGGACAGGGGTCGTGTCATGTACCGCCTTCCCCCGGCAAACACAGATAAACTTCTGTTCTCAGCAGTGAAAAAAAAAAAAAAAGGCAACTCTTCTGACCTTACAGCAGTACAAATGTAGTAACTAATAACCCAAATATCATGAGATCCCCTCCACCTGTTGCAAAAAGCCGAGAGAAAAACCTGGCTATTACACTGCATTGCACCCAAAGACAATGCTCCACACAAGGCTGATGTGTCATTGACACGCAAAATAAGGTGCTATGCTCCTGGGCTCCGTCTTGCCTGTACTGGGAACCATTAATCCTATTAATTACATATAAAAGGGCTGGTAGCAATTCTACAAATGAGTAAACACAGAGATAAAAGTGTAATCGTACTAGTACAGCAAATTGGATTCAGGTCCTCATTGAACAATCCTGTTTCATTTCAGCAATTTTATTATCACTGTAACTGGAACAAATTACTTTATTAAACAGAAGGGGCTTTTGTAAAAGAATTTCTTCTTGTGGGCAATATCATGAAGCTCTGTAACACAAAACTAGCAATTACACTTGTCAGGGGATTTCTTTAAGCAATTCAGCTAATGGCTTGTGACAGGTAAGATTTGAAATGTTCATTCAAGCCTTCCCTCCGCTATAAAGATATATTTTGTCAGCACAAAAAAAGCACTTTTAGTGAGATAAATGCTTTGGGCAGTAGTTTGAAATCCTGCAGAAGGCAAGAAGGCTCAGGGTAGGCTAACACGCAGGTCAAGGGCAGAATAAAGTCTGTCCACAGTTACACACAGCCACCAAAAGACACAAACACCTGGAGAAGTTAAGACTAACTATTCTGAGGGAAATAGAACAATTGCTTCCCTGCAGCATCAACTTAAGCAGTAAACCAGAGGTCTCCAGCTCTTGATGCTTTCACATCAAGATGGAAGGATAACCTCAATTTAAAAGATATTTCCATCAAAGACAAGTCATCAAGCTCATTGCAGACATAGTTGGATGACCTCCAACAGCCAACATGTTTGGTGTGTTTTGTTTGGGTTTTTTTTAATGCAGTTCTCTAGGCTATACTTATGCATAAACAATGTGGTTGGAAAATTGCTGTACTGACAAAGCAGATTGTGACAAGGGGCTGCAGGATCCATGGAAGACAAGTATTCTATTAAAAAAATCAAAATACTATTTTAAACCGTATTAAAAGCTTAAAAGGAGGTCAGGCACAGAGCCAAGTGCCCAAACGACACAAACTCACAGGTGTACCTTTATCAAAGCTGTCAGGAAGCTGATACCTTTGAGAAATTAGGGCCAGGGTGCCCCAACTGTATGATTGCTTTGACAGTGTCAGCTAATAATGCTTTTGGTGGGTTGTGCTGAGATATTAGACAAACTTCCCTCTATTCTGCAGCTAGTTAGTTGCCCTCCTTGTCTTGAGTTCTACTCCACGCTTCTGGAAAAGTGTCAGCCATGATTTGACTATCACTATGCAGACTGGATAAAGAACAGAAAATCACAGATAACCAGTGAAATGTCACCAGAAATAAGAAAACCATATCCAGTCTTGGGTATGCCTTTTACCTCAGGGGTAACCCAAGAACACAAAGAGCTCCCAGATGTCTGGCAGACAAGATGGCGTGACTTTCAGACACTTCACCTTTGTTGTGCTCCACTCTGAATTTCTCTCTTGTGTATGTCATGAAGTCAAAAGTCCAGGAGAGTTAATATAAATCCTTACATTCTCATTCCCCATGTACACAGCTATTTGGAATCAATAGCTGAGGCTCCTGAGGACTGATGTGGAGCTCGACTTGGAGATCTGTGAACAGCTCCATTCAACCCTGGTGTCCTCCATCTATTCTTAAGCCCTCTAATTCCAAAGGCAAACTTTTTTTTAAGGTCACCTCACCCCCCACCTCACTCTCACACAGACACACAGTTCTTCAAAAAGGGAGGCCTGCACTAGCCCTGTTTACTTAGAGCACAAACATATTCAAGGCAGTGATGTCAGATTAAAGGAAGAAAGGGGAGAGAAATCAAAGCCTCTAAACTGCACATAAAAGGCAATCGCTGGCAACCAATCTGTTCTACTTCCAACTCTTTGCACTTTATGAATAAAGGTCAAGCTGGTATTGGCACCCAAATGTTAATGTTCTTATAAGGGTTTAAGCTGCTTTAACAGCTGAATAAGTGAGAGTGATCCACAGGGCCACACCTAATCATGCCCTTACAGCAGGGAAGACTTGCTTCCCAGCTGGCTGTCCACAGGGGTGCAGGGAGACCTACAGGAGCAATTTACTTACTGATTGCCTAAGGAAGACCTGAAGTTAACTAGCCCCTACCTTTTTATTTTTCCATATGCTCTACCTGCTATTTGCTCTCTTGCCTTCTTTCACCTATTTTGTGCTTGTTGGTCTTCTGTCTCTGACCTGCAGCTTTCAGGACGTGAACTGACACCCTCAGATAATTCCTCTGATTTGCAAGGAATCCATCTGCTTGTCTTGTTGTTTTAAAAATGACACGCCTCTTTTTAACCACTTTTTTTTTGTTTGTTTCCTTTTAAGGTTAACAAGGCACAAATGCCACTCCTCTCTTCCACATCAAAATGTTTTGGGCTAACTGGCAGCCAGATCTGATTACCAGTTTTCTTTCAAAGTTGGTGATGCTACACTCTCTCTGTTTAAAAGACGACACAGCTCTCACTTTTGCAGGTTTGCCCTAAGAGTACTGGAAGTACTCAACTCCCAAAAGCAGCGTTAAGTTCTCTCACCTATCTCTCCAGGCGGCAGCAGAGACCTAGCAACTTCATGTCCACATTTCCAAATGAGCAGCACACTGAAAAAGCTTCAGAGTGACTCAGTACCAGTTCACTGCACCAGACAGAGGCCTCGCCTATCAAAGGAAGAGAGGTTTTACTGAAGAAAGAAAAAGTCAATATTTGGGATATGTTTTCATAAAGTCAGGACGAGTGCACTGCTAAATTAATTCATGTCTGGCATTTACAAACAGTAACTTGATCTTTCAGCCGGTGCCCTTGCCAAGTCAAGCAGTTTTAAAAAATTTAATTTTTGTAAAGGTGAATTTAGTGCTAACGAAATTGAAAGACCAGAAGCAATAGCTTGCTCAAAGCACTGGCCTGCAGGGCTCTGCAGGAGCTTCTCATATGCTGCTCACAGGGCATCTAGATCCTGAACTGCACGGAACTGGTCGCTCAAGTTCCAGGCCTCACCCCATCTGGGACAGACAACTGGAATTGCTTTTTGAAAGCAGCGAGAGAAACCAAGTAATTTAACAGGCTCTTCCAGGGAAGCTGTCCAGCACTGAGCAAAGTTGCACGTTGCACTGGCTGGAGCCGTGGCAGAGAAGGAGTTACCAAATGCGTCATACTTTAACCTGGCACTTGGTGTTTGACAGCTAGAACCCTTAGCATTTGGTATTGCATTACTGCAATGCTGTCCAAAACGTGATGAATCTGAGTCCCACAGCGATGGCTCAGTCAACATCCAAAACCTAACTTTTTAACTGCTGATGTTCAAACAGGGACGTTTTCTTGAGGTTAAGAAGTACCTAAAATCACAAGAAAAGCCACCCCATTTAGGGCGCTGCTCCACTCCTCCTTCTGTGGCTCTGTGCAAGGCTAACCCTTCCCACGAAGTGCCCAAGCCAAACCCTATGGATCCCATGCAGCTCTCTCTTAGTAAGCAGTCTCTCCCTCTGGCAAACACACACCCTCATGGCACGTGATTTTTTTTTTTTTTTGTTTCAAAAGAGGATTAGGGAATATTATTTAAGACCAGTTCACTGTCCAGGCTCACAGCAAAAGCTCATCTTTGCGGGTTAGGGAGGGCCTCCCTTAAATGGCGCTGCTCCGTGCAGACGGCACGGGGTTGTTTGCGCGCTCGGAGTCACCCTACGCGCCACTGCACAGCATTGCGCTATTTGATTTGTTTCTGAGGCATTAGTTTTCCATAAAAGCTGATGTTCTTGGGCTTTTAATTTTTTTTTTTATTTGCACATTTATAGTAAAGAAATCCTCAGTCAGGAGCACCCTCGTCTAACCTCCTCCTCGAGCAAACCCAGCCAAGTCTCAGCGTCACTTGTCTGTCGAACTTGTTTTCCACCTCATTAACTACAATTACCTATCCAGTGAGGGGATTAAAAAACAAGCTCCAACTCCTGGCTCCCGCAGACACAAAAAGGAGCGCTGTTTGCAGATTCCAGCTGCCTTTTCTTTCCCGACTTTGCAGCGGTAAAGAGCGCGATTAAAGGAGTTCGAGAAGGGGAGCGCAGTGGGTGCTTGGAGCTCTGACACAGGGACGGGGGGTACCCGGCTGCGCGCAGCGGGTCCCGGAGCAGGCCCCCATCTCCCCACCCCCGGTGTTTAAGGACCTGTTTTGTTCCCCCACCCCATGCCCAGAGGTTCCCAGGCTGTGCCGAGGAAGCCTCCCCGGTGGTCCGCAGCACCCCCTGCCCTGCGCCCCGGGAGAGGCGGCGGAGCCCGCTCCGAGCGAGACCCTCGTCCGAGGCTGCGGCCGGGAAGGCTCCCAAACAAGCTCCAGCGCCAGCATTTCCATTTTAAAGCCACAAGTTGGTTAAACACCCACCACCATCCCCTCCCAGCCCCCTCCTCCTCCTCCACCTCCCCACCCCGGCGTTAAGAAATGCAAATGGAGCCAATCCTATTTTATGTTAAAAAGCGAAAAAACATTTCAATGTATTCTTGTCTTGTATGACTGGCTAAGAGCCTCTAAATCCCCACCATTTACCAAATTAAACTAATTGAAAGAGCTTCCAAAAGCCACATCTGTAGGCTGACGTCTGTCCCTGCCTTTCGCTTTAGGCTGGGGGGAACTGTTCTCCATCCCATTGATCTCTGAATAGTCACGCCTGTCAGGAAGCCACATCAACCATTATCATTCTAATTTTACTGCCTTTCTTGGTCCCTAATCTAATTTGCAATGATGCTTAAGCATTTCGCAAGGCCATAGCACTTTCTTCAGAATTTCAACAAGAGCATTAAACCCCCAATTTACATTAATGAAGTGCACATTTAATTAGGGGAGAGGGTAAATGGAGGGCTCTTCAAGAGCAGTTTGCGTGATATGATAGGCACTTGAAAAACGAAGATGTACCTGATAAAAGTCTCTCTCGTGCAGCCTTCGTGCCTCATTTCATTTCTCAGCTTCCTTCCCCATCCTGGCCAGCTCCCCTCCTTTCCCAAACCCCAAAGAACAGGGGCAAGGAGAGGGGGCAAGAGCCCCCCCCCCTCGACTGAGAGGTTCTTCCAGTGTGCGTGTCCCACAGATTGGAAGCTCTGCTCTCAGGTGTCAGCTGCGTTCCAGGCCCCATCACGCACAAACTTGCATTAAATCTGCATCCAGCCAACCCCGTACTTTCACACAGTTAAACCCATACACTTGCACCCTCTAAAGGGTTGGAAAGAGCCCTCTCTACTTAGGCCTTTTATTCCTCAAAGGTATCCAAACACAGGCGCACACACAGGGCTCAGTTTCTGGGGGTAGAGACTGCTGCTCACTGGAGATTTCTTGTCATTTAATACAACCAGACTCTGAGATCAGAGGACTGCTCATCCAGACACCACTTAGAAAAAGGGACAGAGAACTCGTTCCAGTGTTTAAAGATCAGTTTAGTACACGTGTATCTGCAACTTTCTGCTGCTACACTCGTGTCCTGCTTATCTTTGAGCGGCAGAGAACTCAAACCTCCTTCTGAGCCTTCTCCTCTGGCATCAAGGTAGGAATGAAGACATGAAGCACCTGCTGCAGTCGGCTGTGAGATGCTGGCTGGGCATTCCTCCCCACAGCAGCTCATCAGGCATTCCTTCAAAACAGCCCTCCTCGGAGATAGCTGGTGACTTCACCTCAACCCCGGATGCTAAATCCAGTGGCACAGGGACTTGCCTGAGGTTCAAGCCCCTGACCTGGGGACATCTCTCTCACTTCTGCTGTTACGATCAAGCTGACTCACGCGGAAGCCTTTCCCACAGTGAGGCACTAATAGGATACCTGGGGCTCCAGCTTGCATCTGTATCATCATATTGAGCAGAGAAGACGACTCTAGAGGAAGGCTTGGCAAGCCACGTGACATTTTTCTCATTTTTCTGTTACTAATGGAGGGGATGGCACAGATATAATCCTCTAAGCGTAGTGAGTGCTTTTCACTACTGTGCCCCATCTCTTCTAGAACTGCTGGTGTCCTCCCTACCCATGCTGTCAGTGTTAGTGCAGGCATAGGACTATCCATGCACAAAAAGCCACCAAGAAAATGAGACTTGGGAGCAGCCTCTGTGCTGGGCTGCGAGTCAGCAAGAATTAAATACCTAAATAGCTCCTTAACAGAATGAATAAAACAATTTTGTAATAGTCTGTTTCATACACAAGGCTTGTATTAAGTTTTCTTTAAATCAAGTGCTGTTCTTTGAAAATCCTTATGAAGACTGCAGAAGAGAAGGGCAGCAAAGATGATGTGTTTGCAGCAGAAAAGGACCATGAAAAATCCATTTTAGCATATTAAACAGAATATGTTATAAAAGAGTCCCTGAGCCTTGGATGGGAATATTGTCAAAGAACCAGCAGGACTGAAAATGTAGCAGAGCGCGCACAGACAGATATATTGCTGTACAAGTGGAGGAATCTGAGAAGTAAAATAAAGGAAGTGATTTGGAAATAAGTAAGTAGCTGACAGAGTGAGAGCAGAGTGATTTCTAGCAGCAACACAGCAGGAGCCCAGCCTGAAGAAGGCGAGGATGAGGGCGAGGGTGAAGAGGTTAAGCAGCAGAGAATGAAGACATGAGAGAAACGCGAGAGCAATGCCTCACAATTACACAAAGATTGTTATGTCAGCTGAGATACTTTGGGGACCTACATTTTAACAGCAATAGCTACATGAACAAATACATTAATGTTACAGACTCCTGCCAAAAACTTTCCCACCAAATTATACACCCTCTCCCTGATGCATTTATCTCCAGCAAAGAGTCTGGAGAGAAAAAGCTGCAATGCTCTGTTGTTTCAGTTGGATTATCCCCTTGACTGAAGACAGAAGCAGTACAGCAGTCGCTGTGAAGCACAGGACAGGCCCCTGTCCAGAGGGTCTCTGGTGGGAGCAGGGCCAGGTGGAGTGGGCATCTCTGTAGCACCCCAGAATCCTTAGGAGGGGCCCTGATCAGCCCTTACACCAGGCTCCATTTGCCAAAGCATGGGTCACACATTTAGGGCCTCTTTAACCCTACTTCATCCCCATACTCTTGGTCAGCAGCAGCTCTGGCAGTTACTCGCAAACAGAGGAAATGAGGCTCTGCTGCCCAGGGCAGAAAAGCCAGCCCAAAAACCACAAAGCAAACCCAGCTTTGTTCAAAACCAAGTCCAGGAGCAACACAGTACACATTTAAGCAAACATTAGACACACCAAAGCGGTGCCAATGCAATCTTCAGGTGCCTACCTCACCTGATCTCATCATTCTGTTCACTCATCACCTCCACTTACACGGACAAGTGTCGTGCGGGGGAAAGAAAAAGAAGCCTTGAGATGGGCGTGTCTTGCTGGGGAGCCCCATCTCACCCGGTGGATGCAACAGGCTGCTAGAAATCCATGTCCTCTTGCAGACAGATCAGGCCCCCTCACCTTACTCTCCAAGCCCCCTCTGCTCTTGGAGCACTGGTGAAATAACCTCCATGACCAGTTCCAGCCAAGCACTCTCCCTCAGCATGTGCCTGTGATGAGTCAGTGAGGCAGCAACGACTTCCAGATGTGACCAGGGGAAAGGGGTGCTGGCCACAGCACAAGGCACAGCTACAGCCCATGTTCCCATCCCCATGTGCAGCAGCACTGGCTGGGTACTGCTAACCATGAAGAGAGGCACACCTGCCCAGGTGGAGATCTGTCTGGATCCTGATGAGTGCCTTTGGCATTTTTGCCTTCCCAAATTTCATTTTCAGGCCAAAGCTGCACAAGGAAAGGTAGGAAGAATTTCTAGAACAGACAAAACCCAGTATTGCTGTGAGTCTGCACCAAAGGAGTGTGGGAGCATGCCAGCATCTTGCTTACACTGAGGATATCTGAGTTTCCAGACTTAGATGATACAGGTAGTGCAGCACTACAGACAAGAACCTATGTTTAAACACTTCCCCAGCAGACTCGGATTTTGTTTGTGTCTTTCTGGTGTTGCATCTGTAAGTCAGAGAGGAGGAATTGGTTCTTGTTTCCAGGAGTTTATTATAAGCACAGTTCTAGGTGAAGGTCATTCAAACTCTTCCCTGGTCTGTTGACATTGGCATTGTTTCTGCTGTGTTACTAATACAAGAGGGTTCACACCAGGTAATAAGATAAAGCAAAAATACTTGGCTGAATTCTGATTCCCCTGCTTGCTGAGCTGTTATACAAACTGGAGGACATGTGATGTGGATCTAGTGGATGCAGATAATCTGAATCAACCTGAAGCCTGGTACTGCTGTTACCTTCTTTCTTAGGATGGTTCTGTTTTGCTATCTCCAGGCATCATCCCTCCATGGGTACTGGACGGGAGTATCTAGATTTGGACTGCCTTGCTCAACAGCACAGTAAATGATCCCTCCTCAGCTGCCCCCTAAAAATGCCCCTGTCTGACCCCTGGAGCAGGCAGAACTACGGGCAGCAGCAGCAGATGTGCTCACCTCAGCTCCTCATTTCTCACAGCTAGGATGGAAAGCAGGGCTAAACATCACTGTCATTGAGTGTCACTGCCACTGTTATTCTGTGACCCGGAGGAAGACTGCTGTTTGGACAGCATGGCTGAGTGCTTAGAGTCTGCCAGCATCCTCCAGCATATATTTGGGTGACATCAATTGCCCCTGCTGGCACTGTACTGGCAACCTGAGCAGCCCTGGAAGAGCTGAGAGGAGCAGCTAATACCCAGCTCTGCCAAGGTCTTTGCTGCCTGTGTTCTTATTGCTTGCCATTGGAAATTTGCCTCACTGGGGACCCTATGGGGGACTTTTGGCCCAGGAGTTGGCAGACTTTTTGCTTTACAAAGGGCCATGCTATTGGGCCATGCTGCCATCCATCTGTGCATACAACGTGTGGCTTGTGGGTGAGGATAGAAATTTCTCAGTGCTGGAAAACAAAGATACCAGAGTGGCCTCTTTTTTACCATTGCTTTGATTTTATAGCACAGGGTTTGCTTCCCCCTCCTCCCACTCCCCTCTCCCAAAAACTGAGAGCAAAAAGTTCAACAATGTAAAAAGCATGGAGCCTTTTTTCCCCTCATTTTCTCCTCCTAACAGTTTAGAGGGTTTTTTTTGGTTGCTTTTTTTTTTTTTTTCCTTTTCAGTTTGCTGCACAGGAATTTGGCCCAATTTCCTTGTAAATAAAATGTTGCATTGAAAGCATGTTTGTATCTTCACTCACAAGTAGCATATGAGCAGCAGGATCACAGGGCTGATATAGTATGGAATCTCATTTCTAAACAGAAGAGTAGCATCCAGCAGAGCTGTTGAAGCTTAGATAAAAACAATCCATTAAGGTGGAATCAAGGAAGTTAACACACAGCAAGAATACAAAAGGAATAATGTTTATAAAAAGTCAGAATCTGGAAAACTGTTCACTGTTGTGTCTCTTAATCACTTGTTCAAGTAACATGTTAACAAACTGAAACTGCTCTTTTTTGATGGCCATGTGAACTAGATCACATTGTAGACAGCAGCTGTGCTAATTCATCCACGCCAGCAGCCTGAATGCTGAGATGATAGCAAGCTTCCTTCAAAACTCCTACAGCTGCACTGGTTTTGCGTAGGAACTTTCACTGAAGTCCTCAGAAAGGGAGACGGAACTACCAGGGTTTTATAGCCTTAAAAAAATCGACAGAAATCACTGTGAAATAACTTCAAACATGTAATAATTCATGGTGCTATTTTCCACAGTGTATTTGTGAAGCATCTGGATATTCTACTAACATAACAGTGCCATTCCAGCATACCAGGACGCTTTGAAGGCGTAAGACCCTGTTTTAGTTTTAATTCCCCTGCCTCAAAACCAGTGTCTAGTTTATATCAGTTTAACCAAATTTTTTTACCAGTATATGCTTATTTACTAAAGGACCATGAAAACCGAGATGACTTAGTTTCCTTCTGGCAAACTTTGAGACTGACTAAGTAAGTAAGTTATCCAAAATCATAAATTAAAAAATATACTTGAAAATAATTTGCTTTCATAAAAGGTCAATCCCCATTTTCTGTAGGACTGCAGGAGTTTATGACCTCTGGCAGTGCTTTTATAAACTTCTCATATCTGAAATCCCTTCTACAAATTTAGCTTGTGGCATGCTGTTAACAAAATACTCAAATACTCTCAACAAATACTCACAGATACTCAAAACCAAAATACAGTGATTTAAGTAACCTGTTTTGGTGACCTACAGAACAGAGTGGATTTCTGCAGATCACCAGAAGGCTCCTCTGTCTGTGCATAGTGCCCAAATCAAAGTGATCAATGAAAGTGAACATCTGTTCAGACTTTATAACACTGGGAATAATTCAAACATTTCCCAATCAAGGGAATGTAAGATGGAAAGTATGCTGGTAACATTTACCACATTTTACTGAAACCCAAATCAACTTTGTAATTAACTGTAGCATGGAGACTGGAAGTGAAAGAGAGGTAAAAGTCAGAGTTTGACATATGGTAAATATTCCATCTTTTCATCCTCATTTCATCATCTTAATACTGTATGTTTAGGAGTGATGGCAAATAACTGAATTCTTGGGTTCTCCATTATCTCTGGATGATCTCCTTTTTTTCCACTGAAATTATGGACAACATTGTCTTGTGAGTTGCAGCTGAATTGGTTATTTAAAGTGAATGGATGAAAACTTCACTTGGAGAGCGTCAGCTCTCTGCTCTGTACTGCCATAAGCAGCCTGGGCAGGGACTATTACTCCGGCAGACAAGCACACTGCACTCGTTCTGTAGCCACTCCTGGTGTCTCTGCCTCAGGCAGGATATCTGGATCACAAAGAGGCACTTGCATTTGTAATGTACCTTCTCTGTGGTTCCATGGCGTATCATGTTGTTGTACATGTTTCGCTGGTAAAGACTAATAGTTTTGTCATACAGCCCTATCCACTTCTACAAATGCCATCCAGCATTTGGAAAATGTAAACAACAAAAGGGAAGGCATAGTGGTTTCAGTCTGGAGGCTTTCCAGGGACTGTAACAAGCTTTGACGTAGACACTTCAGCATATTGACCATCCTGGATATTGTTTCAACACAAGATCACAAGAGAAAGCAAGTGGTAGTGAGAGTAGGACCACCCTATCTGCAGGAAACCTCAGCCTGGTTTATGTCAAGAGATGTGGACCTTCACCTGGTTCCTCACCACTCTTCTGCCATTTATTTGCCCAGCATTATGGAGTTAACTCTAATACGGATCTTTGCTGCATGACAAGGTGTAAGTGAACAGTGCCATGTAGCCATAAATGAGACTCCACATGATACTGCCTGTCACTAGGTTGCCTGTGGAAATGAGACATGTGTAATCACCAGAGAGGTATTCTACACATTCTGTCATAAATAATTAAGACTAAGCTGCCTTCTTCACCCCACTGAAAGAAGATAATGTCATTTGGCTCGGGTTTGGGGAGTTTTCATTTCCCTTTGGAGCAGCTTCAAAAAGCCTTATAAATACATTGCAGCGAAACAGTTACCTGAGGACAACTCTAGCAAACAAACCAATCCCTGCACCGGAGTCTCCCAGGCAGAGTCTGTAATTAGGATAACAATCCATGTGACAAAAAATTATATAGTAACAAATAGTAATTGCTCACTGGGAAGGATGTGGGTTAGGAGACAAAGGGAGAGGATGAATGAATTGAATCCTTTAGCTGTTCAGAGGGAGCAGTGGGAGGATAAGAGCTGAAACAGAAACACATTTAGGATTCAGTTCTCAAGGGAGGCTGTAAGGGGTTTGTTAGCAGAAATGGACTCCCATTCAGTGTGCTGCTGAAACCGTACAAAACCTGGAGCACCTGCATTTTTTAGTGCACAAGTGTCTCCTGCGGTCACAGCCTCCTGACACACTATTCCTAACTCCAGAATGTCAGAAAAACATTTCTGAGTGTACACTGGCATTTCTGAACATTCATCTGTTGCACACTCTTGAAACGCTGAAACTCTGTTATGTAACACAGACATTTGTGAATGTTTTTCTATAGCAAAGCTGGGAAACGTGACCTTTTTGGATGTACATATTTCACCATGCTGCAGCTAGGTGTGACATTCTAGCAATTCCAGGATATTACCTTACCAATTTAAAACTGAATTTTTGCATAGATAGCTGTTTTCCTTCCCCTTCTTTTCCATTCTTATCTGCATATGCTCAGCTCTCAACAAATGCTTTTTTTTTTTTTCTTTCTTTTTCCAACCTTGTGTTCCCAGACAATCCTAGATGATGCTTTGTACAGCGTTACATGCACTCAAAGCTGTAAAATCTTCACCACACCTTCAGGTGCTTGTAAACCTCACAGTGAAAGGCAATACTGAATATTTTATTGAAGACAGAATGTTTGATTTTCGCCAAACTGCAGAACTTTATTCCTGTACAAGAGTTTGCCCTCACTAACAAATAAAAGACAGGTGTCACGTGAACATGTGGCTTTATTGGAGGTCCACTAGTGTCAGTCTGAAGAGCTAAGGGGAATGGAAGAAATGTTGATGTTTAAGCAAATGCCCGAGAGGAAGAAAAGAAGTCTGATTTGCCTGCAGGCCTGGCAAATCCTTGAGCTTCACCTGATAATTTCTGCCTATTTTCTCCTGCTTCTGCTTTTTGTTTGCCTTGCCTCTTTCTATTTTTCATGTTTCTCTCTTCTTCATGTTTCAACTCCTATTTCAGCTGGGTGTTATGTGTGAAGGAGAGGCAGGCTAGTAGCAGGACTGTGTATTTGTCAATCACAAACTCTTTCACTGAACAAAGCAACTGAAATATTAGAAGCAAATTAATGATAACATTCACTGTTAGATGTCAAAGCTGGGGCCATAATTATTATTTCGTTTACTGAAAACCTAAAAATTAGGAAAGGACAGAGTGGTTTGACCTACACGTACTGCAAGGGATCAAGTAGCAGAAATTTGAGTGCAGTACTCAATGAATTGGAGATTACAGCTACAGTGCAGCCCCTCCCTGGCCCAGGGTTCCTATTTGAAATTTAGATACAGCTTAAAATATTTCCCAGAGTTTTTATGCTGTCGTGTCCTTTCAGGAGTTAAGAATGCACTAACATCACAGGAATTTTTCAGTGGATGGCAATGGATGAAATTCAGCCTTGAGAGGCATCCATTAGATACACTCCCTCTTATTCATTCCTGCTTTCTCCTACTTCCTCCACACATTGCCATGCATTTAGTCTATCAGGGGTTTCTCTTTGTCACTTCCACCTCTACTTCCCCCAAATTTATGGTATGTACAAATCTTCCTAATTCTATTATTCTCCTGTCTGTACCTTATGATATCTTTGGCTTCTGCTGGCACAACTTCTTCCTGAGTGTTTATTTCCTCACAGTGAAGCTGAGTCTCATTCTGCAGTGTACATATTGCAGATACTGAGAGCATGAGGATGACAATTGCTTCTGTGTGTTTTGAGGCTGAACTGCTGATTGCTGCACAGTCTTTAAATACCATGGTGGCAGCTGAGAGTGAGGTGGTTCTTGTGATATTGTGTTGGTCCAAAACAAAGGATATAGTCTGAAAACATGTGAAATATTTACTCTTGAGGGTTCCAGGTATTAACCGATCTGGAAAATGATTTACCTTTCTTTTTTTCTGATGTCATTATTTCTTTCATTTACACTTGTTTAAAACCGAGTTGTCACTTCTGTACAATAGCTACAATGCAAAAGAAAATAACCAAAGAGATAGGTCTAAGCTGAATTTTCAGATTTCTTCACTCTTTACCTGTTTGAAACATTTATTTTGGTATGGGATAAATTGCCTCTTGGAGCATCTGCTTGTAAGCATTTACTAAACATTGTAGACCAGACACTCCATATGTAGGGAGCTCCATGTAGCCTCACCACATCTGGCCAAGGCAGGTGTGGTCTTAGCAAAGCAGTGATCCAAATCAGACTCTTCTTGCAGCTTTTATCGTAGGATGACAGAAATTATCATAATTCAAAACCAAACAAAACATATTTTAGCACTTACAAGGTATTGCTTTTGGTCAGACACTCATTAGCAACTAGGGAAACAATTCTTTTATTGTCCCAGAATCTTACTCCCCCTCTCAGCATCCTCTGAACATGGTTAATTTGTTTCCTTTTGTCCTCATAGCCTTGGGTTAGAAAGGAAAAGCATATTCTATAGTCTGATCAAGGAAGGTGTTCAAGTGAAAATCAAGCTTTTGTGATTTGTTCTGAAATAAAGAACTAGGAGAGTTTTTTTATATATTTATTTATGAGAGCCATAGCCTGAAAGCCAAGGGAGAAAGAGTTTAAAGGGTATTATCATTCAATGGACTAAAAATAAACCGTGACACAGAAATAATTTGCTATGAGGTAATTCTGGGTTTTCTGATTGTTCAGTGTTGAATTACCAAATTTATTTACATTTCATATACAGAAAATGAACCTGACAGAGTTTTGGAGTCTCTGTTGCAAGAACCTCCTAAACAAACTGTAAGCACTCTCCAAGCCAAACCATTTCTCTCCCTGTTCAGCAAAACACTACTTGTTTCTAAGCTTCTATAGAGGTTTTTTGTTTGTTTTCTTTTGTTTGTTTTTTTTGTTGTTGTTTTTTTTTTTTTTTAATACCTAGGAGATCACAGCAGAGATCACAGACTTGGTTTTCAACTCTTGGATACATCTGATGAAGGGAAGAGAAAAAAAGACAGAGAATACAGAGGGGCCTGGCAGTTTGGGTGGTATTAAAAAAAAAAAAAGTATTCAGGCAGAGTGTAGTGAGAATGGTGGTTTGAAAATACAGCCCTGGAGGAAGAGTCTCCAGAGAAACAATGGGAAAGGAATAAATAAAAAGAAAGTTATAAATTCATCTATTTGCTCTTCCCTGACCCTTGCTTTTACTCCTCTTCACAGCAACTACCCTGGGAAAGGCACAATGCTTTCTCCTGTCACAATATTGAGAAAAATTGAAATGGGGAAGAAAGACCACCAGATGCTTTATTGTCTTAGGCGTTTCCACATAATTAGCTGGGAATAAAGGTCCTCTGCATGGTTTCATTGCGCTGAATGAACTTGGATATTGCTACACAGTAGTGTGTTTTATGATTCATGCTCTGTTATCCAGCGGCTTTTTGCAAACTGCCAGCTACTTTATCACTGACGGCCAAGCCTAGGCCCACAACTTAAAATGCAGCAATGCAAAGTTAACTGTGCATGACAGATGTCCATGAAATTGTTTAACACATGCACGCATGCACACACCACACACACGCACGCGCACACACACACAGAGTCTCACAAAGCTGCCTCTTCCCTTCCTGCTCTTTCATGCCTCTCTCACTGAATGCCCAATCTCAGTTTTAAATGTAAATAAAAGCTGGGTACTGGAGAAGAAGTTGTGAGTGCATGCTGAGGACCATGGGTTGCTGCACCAATTATGTGCTGTACCAGCAAACTTTCCAGAGAGGCTGCGAGAATCACAAAGCCAGATCCTCAGAGTGCATTGAGAGGGGGATGAGTCCTCTCCCTCTCCTTCACACTCCCTCCTTCTACCTTTCCTGCAGATGGGAAGCTTATGAGTAAAGATCCTAGGATATTGCAGTTCTCAATACTGCCAGGGTTTTACCTCAGTAGCACCACTTCCAGAGGAGACATGGGGCATAATCTTGCTGCCATTGCACCTGGTACTGAGTTGTCCACTGGCTTCCCTGGCAAAGGATTAGGATCACAGGGTCTGCAAAACCTTCATACGAGTTGTTCCTCCTCTGAAAAGAACTTGGGGTGCCCTAGGTGGAATTATTGTATAATTGGACTCTATAGACTGGGCCAAGAGAAGCAGACTCTTGAAGAATGAAATTTTGGACACATAGAAAGAAGACCGCACTGGATCAGTGCATGAAGCTGCCTAGTGCCTGGAGTCCACTCCTAGAAAGCATGGATCCGTCCCTGCTCCCCAACCCACTTGTCAAGCACTGTGGCATAAAGCGAGAGGGGGGTGAGCATATCCCTCTCCTTTCTCTGCCTTCCATGAACAGCTCTATTGATTGCCACCGGGTTATTAGCATGGGAAGGTGGTACCCAGTGTGAATGCAAGTGACAGCAGCGAGCCAAAAGAAAGGAAATGGGGAATCAGTTCCCCTTTAGAAGGAGAGCCGAGAAGTCCCCTGACCCTTCATGGACTCACTTTGTATTCTGGAAGGGATGAGCTCTTTCCCCAAGGTTTACTGGAGGCTCTGACTGGCAGGAAATAAATATAAGAAACCTTCCCAGTGCTTAGAAAATGTAGGCTTGGGGGACACATTAGAGCATCACATAAGTTTGTCACATCACAAAAAATACCCATGACAAATAAACATGCAAAAAAAAATCAAAACAAAGTACAAAGTAGAAATATTTCCAGTCTCCATTTACTTATATCTAAACAAACATTCGTTTGACTTCCATTTAACTTTAAGATATTTTGCAAGGAAAGCAATAATTCTGCCTTAGGGAACACTGGGCCAAATTCTCTGTCATCAGGCAAGCACATTTCTGATTTCACAGAGGTGGCTCAGCTTTTTCTGTTTAATGATTTGGGCTTGTGCCCCTGCCTTGTAGAGATTAAAAACAGCATAATACTCAGTTTCCAGTAAACTACATCCAGGTCCAGACCAAAGAGGATGATCACAATTCACAGCAGACCTTCGTGTAACTTCTGGAAGGGATTTCAGAATAGGAAACAAGAGGCTGGAATGACAGGTCATGCAATTTTCCCATGAGATTTCTTTCTAACGGGTATTTTTTCCCCTCTGACACCCACTAACAACTCAGACTTACTTTCAGTTCCCTGAGTAACCAGTTCTATGATTCATGCCCAGAGCTAAGTAAAGGTTATCTGATACAATGCAGTCAAGATCCTCCAGGAACTTCAAGAAAATGATGTGCTTTTGATGTTTACTAGGGGGGAAAAAAATGCCACAGCTGCCCGCCGAAGTTTTCACTCCTTTAGCACGGCATAAAGCAGCTCAGTGGGATGCCGTGTATGTTCCTGTGTGTCCATGCCTGCGTGCCTGCCTGCGTGTGTGTGCCTGCGTGCGTGGGGCCCGTGGGTGGCCTGCTCAACATTTTGGTGGATGTTTCATTCCCACCCCTTTTACTACGACCCTGGTCAGGCCACTTTTATGCCAGTGACAGCTTCATGAAGCACAAAACATGGAGCAATACATGGCATGAAATTGGCAACAAAGCCGAGCAAAAGAAGGAACAATTCTCTGGCAGGATGTGATCACAATATGGCTGATTGGATCTGGAAGCAGATGCCAGCAGCGGGTATTGTCCTGGTGACTGAAAAGACATGACCCCCGAGGTACAGAAGACAACGAGGCCCTCCTTATGAACCACAGGGGGAGGGGAGAAGAGGTGAAACCAATGAATAAATCAGGCGATGGAAACAGGGGAGAAAAGAAAATGCTAAAGAGGACTTTTATGGGGGACAGGGGCAGCTCAATATGCAAGAGCGTTGCCTCCCCAGCTAGCTGAACACTTGCTCAGACAATGGCTTTTTAACAGATGGGAGCCCTGCTGAAAGGGGCCAAGTTTTGTGCAGTTGAGAATCCCTGTTTGTTTAGTCTGCTGCTGCTCAGGCAGGTGTCTGCAGAAAGGCAATCCAGCAGGTTAAGTGTCTCAGGGGCGGTTTAAGACAGGCAAGGCAGCGTATCAACTAGGACTGGTTTTATTGGCAGGGGCCTGATCTTGTTAGACTTGTTTGTGAAGCCTTCAGGGAGGAGAGGAAAAAAGAGATCTCTTTTCTCCCTTCCTTCTAAGGACAGATTTTCTCCGTCTGGGCAATCAGGCCCCAGTAATAAACCCTGCCAGTAAAGCAGCTTTGTGTCACAGGTACCGACAGAGCACAAAATGTTGCCACTTGCAGTGTCACAACTCTGTGCTCCCATACACCTTTTTTTTTTTTTTCCTCCTTTCCTACCTTACATTTGAAACCCCAGTTGTTTACACTACAGTTTTCTGGATGGGCTTCTTCATCTGTTTCAGCATTTACTACAGATCATTGAAATTCGAGTCACATGGCTACTGACCTCAGCAATGTGCAATTCTCCTCCGCAGTAACAGAGATGCTGCCACTCTTCTGTTAACAATGACATCCGACTAACAGGACTGGTAGGGTTGATTTCTCCTCAGTCACATAAGCACAGACACTAAATGCCACATAGAGGATTGGGAGACCCCAGCATGCAAGTGTGGGAGGGCTGTGCTGGACCAGCCCAGAGGAGGTGAATGCCTCACTCACTCCCAAGATACTTGTTTCCGAACTGAATAAGAAAGTGAACGTTCCAGGAAGGCTGGTGCCAGAGGCTGTGGCTCTCAGGACATCTCCAGCAGGGTTACAGCCCTCAGCAAGCCAGCAAGTGACAGTGAGCACAGTTTTTCCTCTCACTGTGAGAAATGGCACTGATTCCAAAATCCTAAGCAGCGCCTGGTTTGGGCACTGCAAGCTGGCTGCTCCCACCTGTGGGACTTGCTGGGTGACTTTAGGCAAGGGGCATCACTTCCCTGTGCTCCCAGTCCCCTCTTGCCCTCCACATCCTTTCTCTGCTTAAAATGCAAGGGCAGTCGGGCTTGGTAAGGGTATGGATTCTATAAGTTCACAAGACTTCAGTCCCAGTCCATGTAGTTCTAGCTGTTCTTCCTCTCAGGAGTGTGAGACAATATAATTTCCTATGCTGTTTTATCTCCTTATTTTCTCTGCAATTTCTCTGTAGTCATGATTCACATTAAGAACGGAAACACTGCTCTAACTCTACCTAAGCAGCCTTCCAAAAATTGGTGCCTTTCTGTCCTAGGACCCTCTCACAGTCTCTCCACTTCCGGATCTATTTTGATAAGAGAGAGCTGAAAGCTTGTTTTCTATATAGATACTGGTTGCTGCATGGCTACTGAGCTCACCCACAAGAGATCCTATTTGTCTGGGTTGGGTTAAACAGCATAAAGTATTAACCTCCACAAGGAGTTGCACATGCAATCACACCTTTGGTATCTATTCTCCGGCATAAAACCCGGGGTCTTGAACTAGCAACCTAGACACAAAGGATTTCTAGCTACTTTCTGCCTTGCAAAGCCTCTTATTTTAATGTTTTTGATACAAAGTTAAACATTTTTCTTCAAAGTGCCTAAGGACAATGCTAATGCTCTTTCTGAATTTGCCTCTTCCCATTTAGTTATCTGGGTAGTATTCATTTTTAAAGGCTTAAAGTAGAGTTTATGCAGCATTAGTATTCATAGGCACATGCTAATTTACTCTTATGTTCAGATACGTAAGTGGTTTTTTTGAGATTAAACAGAGGGGATTAGATCTAGATCACTTGCTTTGAAGAAAAGTTGCAGCATGCCTGAACTTTCTATTCTTTTCAACACAGCATCAATTACTAAAACTAGGTTTCTTATTTCTGAAAAGAATATAAATATCTGTGACAGTCTCATAAAGAAAAAAAATAAAATTGTATTTTGGTATCAGAAAAATCACAAAGTCCTCAACCCCTCCCTTTTCCCTCCTCTTTTCTCTGCAGAATGAGAATTTTAGAAGAATCACTGAGTCCTCTAAGTTCCTTGGCTTATTGTTACTGTGAAGGTCCCAGGTGCACCCAAGCCCCTGGTGTGGGTCTGGCCATGTCCACCACTGCTTGTGGCCTGGGCTGGCCAGCTGACCACCATGATGCCAGAGCAAAAGGCTGTGCTCTGGCTGCCCGTTGTCTGCAGTGGCAGCTGGAGGGAAGGCAGTGGTTTGGATCTGCCCCAGCCAGTGCTCGGATCCAGCCAGAGCATGGATAAGGTCAGCATGTCCCTTCCCTTGGTTTTTAGCTATAGAAATTTGCTTCAATCTACAAATGTGGTTGAAGGAGAAAGTCAGAACAAGAGCTTTTTCTAAGTGTTCAAAAGCATACTGTTGGAGGGGAAACACACTGCCCTTTTGATTCTGTTTTCACTTTAGCACTCAGATTTTAAACTATATTGCTGTTAAGTACATTAACATTTGAAAGTAAATCCAAACTTTCATCAATTTTCCCTATATTTTCTGTTTGAAAACAAGAGAATTACCTCAACAAAATCCATTTATGTTGTGAATTCGATTTGGAATATGTAATCCTCTACAAAATGATAATGCAGTTAGAGGGACATGAGTGGATGCCCCATTCTCCCCCGGAGCAGCTGTCAGGTGTCATGGAGCCAGCCCTCCTGTTCACTCCAGTGCACTTTACAGAGCCTAGCTGTGGCCCCACACAGACATGAACAGCCCAGAATGCCTCCTGGACCACTTTTGATGCTTCATTTCTTCCCAATGCCCTCCAATAGTAAAGGCAACCCAGAGGGAGTGCTTCAGCAGTTGGCCATGGATGGGGCAGAAGGGGCAGGCAGCTCAGCAAGGTCTTCTTCAGATCACTCTACAAGAATGGCTTCACTCTGGGCACACTTTTTTTCCCAGTCACTGATATTCACTGTTAAGGCACAGAAAGTGTTTCTTTCCCCCTTAAGAAGAAGGACACATAATTATCTCAGGGAGTCAGAATTCATTGTGGGGTAAAAACAAGGAGGTTGGCTGAGTACTTGAAATGTGTAAATATAAACTTCTGTTCTAATGAGAGCATATCAATGTCATTTGGTGGTGCTAATTACCTGGCACTGTAGCTCAGGCCAGTATAACTTATAATGGTTACTTTGCATTTTGCCCTAAGCGTGCCAGTAATTTGCACCAATAAAAGCCACATAAGCACATAGAAAGAATTTTCCAGACAATAACTTTATACTAACTAGGTCAAGAAGAAGTGTAGCATCTTCACTGAAGCTAAAGGATGACTGCCTAGCCAGACCACCAGCACCTGGGTCAATTAGACACTGAGGTTACATCAAGATAAGTGCATCAAACAGTGAGAGAACACGGTCCTGGGTATGAGAATACAGCCATCTCCCCCAACAAGCAGATACAACTTTCTCTGACACTATTTTGGCCCATGCCAACCAGCACTATCATAAAGGATTCTCAGGTGGGATCCAGAGGATGCATATCCATGCACAGGATTGCTCATGCTTCACCCTCCCCTGGAAGGAAGCTAAGAGGATTTACAATCAAAGCTGCAAGCTGTTCCTCACCACTGGCCTCTGTGCCCGGGAGCACTCTGGGGCATGTTTAATTGTGTCGTCTTGTGTAACCCAAAGGTCTGCTTTCCCCCAAGACTCTGAAATTATAGCTGCTGCTTGGCGTCAAACTTTAAGGACATTGCACTGCTTGTTTTATATCAACTTTCAATGCAATTTATTACATAATGCACACAAAAGTAGGGACTACGAAATCTGAGAGAGGAAGTTTATCTGAGCCCTTCATAAGCATTACTGAATTTGTTCCTATGAAGTCCTCATATAAAACAGGATTTTTAGTGCACTCATTTTATAACAGTTTGTCATGCACTGGGATCTTCAAATGAAAAATACTCACCCTTTAATTTTTTAAACAATTTGAAATATTTCTGCTTGTTTCTTCCAGATATTAAAATCATTCAGTTTTAGCACTGTATATATTCAAAGTACAGTTTCCTGTTGACCTCAACTATTGAATTTATTGTAGGGCAATTCTTTGAGGGGGATTATTACCTACCTCAGCATTATTTCACCTCGCTGTTTACCCCTTTTCCTTTCCCTTTCCCTTTTTTTTCCCCCTTTTCTTGTTTCTGTCTCCTGCTTGCCTTGTCCCTTCCTCACGCAGATCACAAGGTACTGAAGGCACAAAACACACAGGGTTGCTCCAAAGTGCTTTGTAGAGATGGAAACAGAAAGTAAAGGGAAAGCTTTGGTCTTAGTTATGTTCACATCAAGTCTTAGACTCAAGCCCAGGATGGATATCACAAAGACATCTGATTTTCTATTAACTCAGAAATATGTATTTTTCACTCATCTTTCCCTTAGAAATGTACAATCTCTATGGGTTGAAATTTCATATCATATTCAGGCTTCTAACACAGAAAAGTTGCTTCAGGGCAGGCAGGTGCAGAGAAAAAGCTGGTCCTGTGAGCAATCACAATGGCCTTACTCCTTCCAGGATTTCTCTCCAACAGTTGAGATTTGTCTGTAGCCATTGAAGCCCACTTTGGGGAACAAATTGGCTAACATTGATGCTCTTGCTTAGGTAAAAAAAGGCCCTGGCTGGTGCAAAATAAAGTATACAGAAGGTTAAAATGCATAACAAAAAGAAAAAATAAAAGAAAGAAAAAGTATGCTTTAATATCACTGGATCTGCAGTCCTGCCAGCTTTCAATGTTTTACTGTGAGTTACATGAAATACTCTGGTTAATTAAATATTCCATCAGTGACTGGACTGGATAAATGCTTTGAGTTTTCCATGGAAGAACAAAATGGAGTATCTCAATCTTTCATGCAACACAGGGTAGTTGGAAACCACTGCCTCTGGGCAGAGGAACAGCTTTC
The DNA here is from genome assembly GCA_013399895.1 of Serilophus lunatus. Taxonomy (NCBI): domain Eukaryota; kingdom Metazoa; phylum Chordata; class Aves; order Passeriformes; family Eurylaimidae; genus Serilophus; species Serilophus lunatus. The sequence goes on along the minus strand of VXBA01001020.1, from coordinate 487,964 downwards.
AAACCAAAAGGCCTTTTCTCTGCTTCCCAATTTGTGATTTCTGAAAAGCTTGCCATTTCTAAACCAGCTTTGTGTTGCTTTGGTCTCTGTTTGTGCAAGGCTAGGAGCTGCAGATCTGAGCAGTGACCCTCTGTGATGTCACTTCACAGTATTTATGTGAATACTTCTGTTCAGGAACTTGTCTACAAGTGAGTGGGAACTTAAGCCCCTCAGAAGTTGGTGTGGCACATCCTAGTGGACTCAGTAATCCTCCCCAGCTGACTTTCCCTGGGCGAGGAAAACTCATCTCCATAGGCACCCAGGGCCCAGTCTGCCCTGTGCAGTCATGTCTGCTGACTAGTACTGGGGCAGAGAATGGATCAAACATACCTTTGGAAAATCGTTTAATTGGACCTGAGTATTTGATAGACTTGGGCTTCCAGCTCTCCTTGTTTAGCAGGGAAAGCTCTCTTAATTTCTTATTGTGGCACACAAGATTTAGTGCAGATCCTTTAATTTAAATGTCAGAATGTAAGCAGTAATTTATTTCCATAAAACAAAAAGCAATAAAGTCAAATATATTAAGCTCTGGCTGTGAGAGCTCAGATTATACAATTTATAATTGTACAAAACACAAGCAGCAAATCCCACCAGGGGATGAGTTATTATCACTCACTTAAGCATTTGATTCAGGGCTGGTGAAAGCAGTTGCAAGAAAACAATAAAGACAAAAAGAAAAAAAAGAAGCCAAAGCATGTGGGACACTGAAAGACCCTTAATGACAGTCAAATATGGGGAACAGGAGCAGCTGAGGTGTCCCTACACCTGCTTGGCCTTACTAAGCTCTGCTCTGCTGCTCCTCCAACCACTTCTGAGGCTTACTCTGACCTCCCATTTTCATGCTGGCTACACTCTGTCAATTTTCATATATGCATTACACCCTAAAATCACACTCCCTGACGAATGATGAGGAATACAAAGGAATAAGATGTTATATTCTTTCCAGCAGGGACCGTATTTTTTCGGCAGTCAACACCTGAGGTAATGAATAGCTGGTCCTCAGTAAGATCCTGTCTGACACCAATGATAACATCATAAACTGTGACATAGAAATCCAGATGATGATATCCACAAAGTCACTATCGAGTAGTGAGGAATACCTAAATCATCCTGGCAAAACCTAGTATTTGGAGGAAGTATATAACAATCAAAAGGCACAGGAAATATGTACAATAGGTTAAATAGCCTCATTATTGGTATTTAAGTGACAGAGGAGAGGTAGAACTGAGGACAAAACCCTCAGACATGTCATTCAGAAACTCTGCTTTATACCGCAGTTCAAACTATTACAAAAGCCGGTGAAGCAGAACTACAGAAACAGAAATCTAGTGGCTGCAAACCTTCTGCCAAGCCTTCCCACTTTTATGGCTGACCCTTGCTACAGTGGAAAGGTTTCCCTCTGCAACTTTTCTGGAGAGTGAGTCACCTGCAAAATGACTGAGGGAGCACTTGATCCCATCATCCAAATCATTGATAAAGATACTAAATAGGGCTGGCCCTGGGAAGCACCATTAGTGACAATTCACTAGACAGATGTAACTCCATTCACCATCACTCTCTGGGCCTGGCCATCCAGCCAGTTTCCAACTCAGCCGACAATACACCCATCCAAGCCATAAGCAGCCAGTTTCCCCAGGAGAGTGGGTGCAGGAAGGGTTTCCTTGGCGTAAGGCTTCTGTTGTTCTTCTTTGAGATGGAAGGGGTACGACCTGACACAGCTGCAGCAGTTGTGTTTATCGGGACCAGGAGGACGGTGTGCTAAATTTTGGAGCCTCCATGATTTCTTTATGGTTTTATTTGTAATAGACCAGAGAGCTTCAAGAGTGGCTCTTCCAGCACCACTTTCTGCCATCACTAGAAGGTTTCACGGAAGCCGGAGGAAGTACTGATTAACAGTATTCATGTTGGGCTGGGGCTTGGGCGCTCCCCTCCTTTTTGCTAACCCTTAATGTATTCATTGCCTTATTTTCATACATGCTGATTGAATAGCGATTTATTCCTCTGGTGCTAGGCTAGTCCCTCCATACTAAATGTGAAATCTTTATTCTAACCAATGTCTAAATCATTGTTTTCTGGCGGCGCAGATCATGTGGCACAGATTATTAATAGCTCTGGTCTCTACACCACTTGACACGGCGCTCCAGCTGTCATTCTGCTCCCTGGCTCGTATGATTCTTGCACTGGTAAAGTGCCAGGCCCAGGCCGAGCCCATCAGTCACTGTCACCCACCACCCAGTGATGAATAGCCCCGTGAGCGCCGTGGCGAGGCCCCGGCTCCCGTTCACACGCGCCTGACTTTTCCCAACTCCAGCACGCCAGCTGAGGCCGGGCCCTGCCGAGGTGGGCTGTGGTGACCTGGAAAGACCACCCCCCCCACACACCCCAGATTAGTTAAAAATGAAACAAATCCTAATGCGATCATGTCACTAATTATGCATTTAATTCAGTTATAAGGAGCTAATGGCTCCCTCAGTGACAGCTTTTACTGCTAAAAGGCAATTCATTCCTAAAACTGAGAAATCTAATTACACAAAATGCTTCGTCCTAATCCTTTCAAAGAATAATCTTATTTGTAGACATTAACATCCCAGATGCTGCTGCTGTTTGTCCATTATGACAGTGTTTGTCCTGAATAATGTATAAATAGCTCTTTCTGGACAGTTGCATGTCACTAAATCAATACAATTTGCTGCCTTCTGTTACATTAAGTCAGCCTGGGCAAGCTGGAGAAAATTAACCTTTTGTTTCCCACTCAAAAGGGCCTTTGAAATTAGAAACAAGAAAGGGCTGGAAGGCCTATGGGAATGATGAGGTGTTGTTTTTTTTTTTTTTAAATCCACAAAGTATTCAGCGGATGTGCAGGGCTGGTGACGGATATATCTTCAGAAAAACTGGCAAAACATTTCCAGGTAGTGGGGGAGAGGCAAAAGAGAAAATTTTGTTCTGCTTTCTTGTGACTTCCTTAAGTGTTTCAGATTTCTTCTGCAGAAGCAGCTTAATTACAGTAAATTCTCACCATAGTGTTTTGTTGTTAGGGAAGTGACACTGTTGCTAAAGATGCTCCTTAGCAGTTGTGGTAGCTCCCACAGTTGGAAAGATGGGAAATACCCTCACGAGTTGCTCTCTACACAAAAAGCCCTTCAAACACAGAGAAAACCCTAGAGAATAGAAAGTCTTTCTCTCATGTGGTATGTAACTAAGAAAATGAGCTGAGGGCATGTAGCTTTGAACAGAAATACCACCAAGTGTAAAGCTGGATTTCCATATATTTGCCTATTTATCTTACGTATTAAAAATTAGCTGCCTGCACCTATTCTCATGTTAAAGAAACCAGTTCTCCCTTAGTATAGGAGTTCCAAATTTCCATGTGATGTCCTGGCAGTATTCTAAGGGACACCAAAATATAACTGGTATTTCTGAAAGCCTCAGATATACTTGTCTTTAAACATAAACTCAAGTGCCATTGAAACCACTCTGCCTTTGCCAGGGACCAAGAGTGCAGCTGAACAGTGCTTAGAACAGAGAACTGATCATGGCTCTGAATAGAAAGGAAAACATGGCTCTTACCAAACCCATACCTCAACTCAAAATGAGTATGAAGGGTATATGCTTCCACTGTAAAGTCATCAGGGAGCTAACTTACTGGAAAAAAATCCAGTGCTGAGAAATTATGTCCAAGCTCCTCACAAAATAAAAGTGACACCTTCAGCTCTTATTCTGCCCCCAACCTCCATGCATCTATTCTGTGGAATTGCCAGCAATGTCCCTGATTGTGCTGGCTTCTTGAAACAGCACAGAAGAAGCTCTGCAAGCAGCAGGATCGATGGAAAATTAAGGAGTAGTCTGCCATTCAAAAAAGTGCAAAGTGCAAATTAGAAAATGTCATGTTTCCTCATTGGTGACTTGGGTTCTGACTTGGCATGAAAAGCTTCTGTGGCCTAACTTCAGAGCATTGTATGGGGCAAAAAAGGGAAAACAGACCACAGCTTCACTAACACAGAGGCACATACCTGTCCCTTCAGTGCGGGCTTGCACAGAAGTAAATGCAGGAACACACTCCTTCCAAGCACGCAGCTCTAACAGACACTAATAATAGAAGTCAAAAGCTTGCTCTTGGAACCAAAAATCAAATAACAGTCTATTTACCCAGAGAAATAACAGTACAATAAAGTATTTGCGTCTGCCATCCTGTGAAAGGCTACACGAGGGAGCTCCCTGAGGCTGCACATGCATTGCATTAGGAAGAGTCCCTTGCATGGTGACAGGGATCTCCTGATTGCTTCCTGCACAGAGAAACCACATCTGGTGGCATTACCGATTTTACTGCCATTTCAAAAGCATTTTTTTCCCTGTTTTCTCATTTTTCAGATGATTATTTTCTTTTCCATGCCCACCTGGGTTGTTTCATTTTACTCTTCAGTAAAGTCTCATGGCATGTTTCTCCTGTAAGGACTGAAGTTCAGCCCTCCAAGACTTCTTGCGATTCATATCTTCTTGGATTCTGTTGTGACAGCTGTTTTGCTAAAATGAGCTTCGTCTTACTACCTCATCCTAACAAGAGAGCAGATCCAGAGGGCTACCAGGAAAGCTCCCTTCGCCTGCACTGCTAGATTGTCATTGTTTTCCATGGAAATGGTCAGATTTACAGCAGGAGGCTGGTGGGATGTTATTTTGGGGTCCCTTCGTGAAAACAGTGACTAACCCATGATAACAGGCTTTTTTTTCTGGAAACACATGAAGCTGAGGCAGGCTCAGCCATCAGACCTCAAGAGAAGCCCTGCAAAGTCTATTTGCCCTGTGCCAGTGGCATCAGCCTCTTATCCTGACACTTGCTCTGGCTCTGACACCACACTGAAGCTGGAGCTGGGAATCTTGTGTAGCAGTGGTTTTAAGCTGATTGCCTTGCTGCAGAAAACATGAAATCACTTCTTTAGACTCCCTACTGTTAGTGTTCTGTGGCTAGGAAGACATAGATACATAGTTATGTCAGGTCAGCATTTTCCACGTGTACTAAATGTATTTAAAATATTCAATGTATCCCTCTGAATATTTTTAGGGGGATTAATTGTTCAAATCTAAAAAGTTTATGCCATTCTAATGGACTACTAATGGAAGAAGCTTTTAAAAAAACCTCTGCATTGTTCTGAGACCAGACTGTGACCTAACTACCAGGTATAATATGTACCAATATCTATCTTACACTGGGAAATTTAGATTGCATATCCATTATGATAGTCTGTGTCTTTATGTATTGTGTGCTGCTGAGCAAGCTCACAGAGCTCAATAAATAATAAATGGTAGGAACTTGACCTTGAATATTAAACGTGATCTGAATGATTCTTCACCCAGGAATTTGGGTTCATTTTTCCCAGAAGCTTTGTCTTGGGGACCAAAGTGCAGATGTGACAAAAAAGCAAAGCTAGCACTGTCATCTGGCTGGGCTGGGTCTGATTTGTCATTCCAGCTGTTTTCTTTGCTGACAGAAGCAGTTGCACAGCCTGTCCCAGTGCCTGGCAGGACATGTCAGCTCAGACAGTCCACCACTGCCCACCTCACCCACAGAGCCTCCAGCTCCCCTTTCAGATGGTAGGCGCCTTGCATGTGAGCTCACCTAGGGCAGGAAATGCAGTTTCCCACAAGATGCCTCTCAGATCTGTAGGCCAAACCAACCTGATGTGTTCTGGCAAGAAAATAAAATTAGTAAAGCTGAGTTTTGCAATTTGAAACACAGATCTTCCATATATCGATCACCTACAGAGAAAAAAAGGCCATGATTTTCTCAAGTGAGGACCAAGAATTTTAAGTATTTCTCAAACACACACTGTTTCCCTTTGATCATCTCAGAAATAATTCCTGTATTGGTTAAAGAAAGACAAAGATAAAAAAATCCAAAGCTACAGACTACCTCCTGATCACAGTGGTTTGAGTGAGTGCCTGGAACCTCATTTAGTTATCAGGATAACATAAGGTTACTAATTTATTGCTGTTAGTGAGTAGGCCACATAGAAAGGGCTCTCTTACAGCTCTCATGATAAATAACAGTTCCCTTCTGCTTAGTCAGTAACTATTGCTTAGTGCTGGATTTAGTTTTCATTTAATCAAACAAATTAGACATCACCTCTGGTTATCTGTAAGAAAAGAACATTGAAAATGGAAGATGCAGAATCAGGAAGGCAAGAAAAGAAAATTATGATATATTTTCCTTCCCAAATGAGTCACGGACTTCAAAAAGCCTTTTCACTCATTGGATGCATTGCCATTGATTTTTCTTGTGGAAAACACTGCTGGAAGGAATAAAACATCCTACCCACGGAAGAGATGAGGTCTGGGGATCTGAGTGTGACTTAGTTGGGATTGAGCTGCTCCTGGGGAGATGAGAACCTTGCACTACTTTGCTTACAAACTCTTTGGATAGCAGTTGATTTCACAGACTGATTTCAGTGGGAAAAGGCCCCTAGGATCACCAAGTCCAATGATTTGGCCAGCATTGCCACGTTCACCACTAAACCAAATCCTCAAATGCCACATCCACAGACGTTTTGAACTTCCAGGAATGGTGATTGCACTGCTTCTCTGGGCAGCCTTTTCCAATACTTGACCACCCTTTCAGTGTAGAAATTTTCCCAATATCCAATCTAATATGCTATTCTCTGGACTATGCTTTACAGTACATGTCTTAGCCTTTGTGGGGAGCTGCTTTATGCTTCTGAAAGACTGAAACCTGGTAAAGCCAAGGGTTACAGCACAAGTGGAATTAGAGGTCTGGAGCAGAAAAGCAGGCAGAGAAAAGTGGTACATAAGAAGTTATCATATTTCTTCCTTAAAGAGTCCAAAAGATACACCAAAATACACTCAGAGAAATTGGCTGAGTACTATCTACAATATATAGCATGGTTTCCAGCTGTATTTTCTAGGATTCTTCACTGCTTATACTGTTTAAGAATCTATGAACAAGAATTTAACAGGAAGAAAATCACATGCTCAGTATCTCTTGCTAGGATGGGATAAACAGCAACTGTTTCAGAGCTATTGAAAAACTATAGATTCGTGTAAAAACTATTGTTAAAATGTAAAATACTAAATGCCATGTCACTACTTACCAAACAACCTCAGCACCAACATTTTCATTCACACTGAAAACATCCTGATCCACACACAGTACTGAAAGGCTTTGTCCCTTGGGATTGCCATTTTGGTACACCACTCACACTGCACACCCAAAACACCAGAGCTTTCTTAGAGGCCTTTTAAGCAGCATATGAAGGTGGCAAAGGGAAAAGAAAAGCGGTGCCCAGTAGCCCACCATTAGCTCTGTTTTACCCCTTGGTTCATTGGAAAGTTTGTGTCTGCCTGAACAGGCTGGTGTGGTCAGGCAGAAAACACAGCTGAGCAGCAGGGCCTGGGCACCCCTCCATCACTGTCAATAAGCGAAATGGAGCGCCCTTACATCATTTCATTTACTATTTCAATGATTACATAGATCATTGCCTTCTCATTGTTTCAGTGATAGATTTAATTAACTTCCAATTAATCACAGAGGGTGATATTTAATGCTCAGCCCTGCACCGACCACTGTGTCACAGACCAAAGAATATATTTTGAAGGCTTCAGTAATCAAGAGGTCATGGAAGATAGATGTTCTTCACCAAAAGGGAGAGAGAGAAGATAAATTTGTGTGTCCACTCTGCTCTGGCTAACTGTTTTAGGATAATTGTTTCACATCCAAATTATAACTTTCCTAAAGGTCTATCCATGCACAGAGCTAGATAAAAGGGAGGAAGGGGGGTAAGTAATATGGTCATATTATGGAGACTTCATAGGACTATAATTCCCATTGGCAGGCAGCAGCAATGTTTGCAGCTTCAATGGTAAGGCCCTGACAAATGGGCAGAAAGAAATTTCCTGTAGAGATACTTCCAATTAGATAGGATGACTTAAAAATACCAAACTCAAATCAATGACAAAAAGGAGAGTTTTGTTACACTAGAAGTGATTATATGCAGTGCAAACTCTACACCTCATCTGCTGCCTTTCTGGAAGCAGGGTGTCAACATTACAGCATTTGCTGTTGGCTTTTTAGAAGAGGTTCAAAGGATTTCCACTAGGAAAAAAATCCCTATTATTTTAAGCAGAAGCATTTAATTGACAACATTTTCCTGATATATCTAGTGAACATATTTGAGGTGCCTGTGTCACTTAAGAAAATACAAGGTGGTGTGTATAACAGATATTTTGGATGTGAAAAGCAATTTCATTTCTTTTTACTCTTGGCAGTGTTCATTTGAGGGCTTTTGCCTGAGACGGTGTCCAAAGGTAATATAAACAGTGACCATGACTGAGAACTCTTCAGGTTGGCTTTCTGACCTGGGCGACATCTGAGCCGTTCCAAAACTTCCAGCTGTGCAAGCTGGGAGTCATGCTCAGCAAGGCCAGGACTCTGCCCTGAGAGCCAGACAAATTCTACATCTCATAAGTTCATAAATTCCCACACAACCAGTGTGCCCCAGTGTCTGCAAGCACAATGTTAGTGCGTAAAAACACTAATAATTTGGTCTGAAAGAAAGGAAAGCAGCACTGAAATAATGCTAAGGAGAACCCAGAGAAGCTGGAAGGAGCAGTAAGGAACAGGAGACAGCTGTGAAGGGAGAGAGCACCAGGCTCTGGTCTGAAGGGGCCGGAGCACTTGTGACAATAGCCATAACATATTTCAAGAAGTCTCTCAACAAGATGGCTTAGTACCTCCATCTCATCAGAGCTGGTAAAGTAGCCTGGTGAATTTACAGAAATGCAAAGAGCTGTTGGTATAGGCCTTGAACTTGCCCTGAGCAATTAGTTGTGATGACCTGATCCATTCTTGGTTTCTCAGTCATGCTTTCTTCTGGCCTGAGGAGGGCCCTGTGCCATTACCTTCCTCACTACCACCAGAGACATGCTGCCCACTGTCTGCTTCAGCCCCAGACCTGCATTTTAGAAATAATCATGAGAGAAGGGGAATGTTTTTACACCTTTATAACGAGCAAATATATCCCATAAGGATTTTTTCCATGCTGGCAGTCCTGGCTAACCTGACACCATGACAGTAAATTCATCTGCGTGCATGTGTGTGCATGTGTGAATGGGACAGAGAGATGGCAGGAAATCTAACAAATGCAGAGTATAACTCTTCCCTTTCCATTCCTATGGCTAATCTCTGAGTGCAAAGTAATTATCTTTCTCATGACTTTAAATCTCTCTCTCTGGTATATTCTTGACTGTCCAACATGACTTTACAACTCCTTCATCTGGCACACAGCTGGTGTGCCTCACGGTGGATTCCTCTAAAGAGTGATTTAAAGTTGCTTTCCATCAGTGTAAAACTAATGAGCAAGAAACATCTTGACACATGGTAACTGTAAGCAACACACTTGGTCAGCTGTGTACAAGAAAGACACCCTCACTTAAGGTTTTCCAACTGTTCTCTTACAAGGACTCACAGAGCTCAAAGCCCAGGATGCTTATTTATTAGTATCTTCACTTGCCCAGGTGTCTCTTTTCAGATAGACACTCCATGCTTCTAATGCAGCTTCCCATCTGGAGTTACTTCTTCAGTCTCCCTCCGTTCCTAGAGATGCACAGGAATCCACTGGAGTTTTAAATCCCAGGACATACTTGCTTTTTTTTCAGTTAAAAAAAACCCCAAACGACCCAAAGCATTTTCTGTGATATTCAACACTGTAGTATCTCAGCACCTTGTTGCAGCAGTATGAATGCAGCCACCCTGCCAGCTTCCCTCTTATGATCCCAGATTCACCTCAGCTGAAAAGGTATTGTGAAATCATTTCAGATTTATCAGACATATGTGAAAAGAGATTTTTGACCCCATTTAATTTATCTTAATTTTCTCCCCATGAGACAGAGAATCCTGAGCAGAAATGGAACCTTGGGCTAGCATTTTCTTATACAAATAACCAAAAGAGAGACTCCAGCAGGATCAAGCCTTTAAGGGAAAGCAGCCCTATTTAATTAAATTTAATCTAAATAGATACTGGTTGTTAGGGCTTTCAAGAATTCAACTCCCTGGAAACCAGCTTCTTTACCTGGATGTGATTTTGTGGTTCTTTTAAAAAACATGAATGCAACCATGATGATACCTACGCACTCATGGAATTAATTGTAACACTTGAGTGTTTGCAACTCTGTGCTTCAGAAGCCAAACCATTCATATCCAAAACTCAAAAATGTTGACTTTAACACATTCTTAACAGAAAATTATCTGTAGGGAGAGAATATCTTTTCTTCACATGCATGTAAGACCACTAAGTAAAGAGCAGGTAAGTCGTAAGAGTGTCTTAGGACATGGCATTGTCTTGCTTGAATACATGTAATGTAAGGTTTGTAGAAACCCAAACAGATGTACTTGTGGGAAACAAATAAAACCGAAAAAAGCCCTTGCTCACAAATAGTTTGGGGATAAGCTGAAGAAGAACTTTTGTGCCTGAAAACGTCCCGCTTTTTCTAAAACTTAACAGGCATTCTGGGAAGAGGTTTATAAGCCTGGAAGACTGTACACACCAAACGGCTACCCAAATGAAACATTTTCTTTGAAGTACTGGAATTTATCAGTTCTTACTTTACTGTGCATTTTCTAGCTTCCTTTACAATGTATCTTGGACCTCAACTACAAATAAATGGCTTCATGGTTGCATTTTGTGTATTCATGGCACTTCCAAAAACTACGTATTTGTTTAAGAAAAAAAAATTCTTCAAGCTCTGCAGGCACCAAAAGTAGCTCTCTCTGCAGTGAGGTTGTGATGGAAACATGCACAAGGTGCATCAAAGGCTGTAAATGGTAAAACTAGAAGAAATTCTCAACACGGACAACAGAGTAGCCAGAAAGGAGGTTCAAGCCTCTGAACATCTCTCTGCTGATCCCAGATAGGAAGACAGATCACATTACAGAGACTAACTGTCTTAGACAACCTGTGGGAGATGCTACTAGGAACAGGGAAAATATTTACACGTTATTTTCAGTCCTCCAAAAGTAAAAGTGTATCCACCTCAAGTCTCAACGCTTAAATCAAAACTAAAAATAGATAGATTTCTGATTAGGAAGTTTGAGTGGCCTTTTCCTAACATCCATCTTTTGTGGATGACAGTAATTTCCTATTTGCTTTGGTAATTCACAAAGAATTCTGCAGCTTGACTACTTTCCTCCTTTCTTCTCTCTCTATAAAGGCTATTTCATATTCCCAAACACAACTCCCTGCCTCTCCGACCTGCGCAAACTGTCAGCAACTGGGGCATCCTCTTTCTCCCCTAACACCATGGGAAAAACACTCTTTTTATCCCTCATTTATGTTACAGAGCTGGCTGCAGAGAGCAGTGACCTGCAATTATATTTAAACTACTCCCACCCTGTGACATCTTAGTCTACACGCCAGCCACAGCACTCACCACAAAATTGCCAAAGAAAAATAAAGAGCAGTTCGCCTCACATTTAAGCTTTTCTGCCCCATTACAAGAACACAGCAAGAACACTCCTTCAAGAAACTTCTCATCAGCAACAAACAGACATTAAACATGGAGAAAGAAAGAGAGCACACATACACGAGTGTATGTGCACCGCACTGTCCATAAATGCACTACTTTTTTTTCAGTGCACTAATGACAACAGGAGGGAGGTCCAGCAGTGAGCCTGGCGTGGAGAGCTATCCTTAAATTGTTACTTCTAGTATTTCTAGCTGCAGAAAATACAGCCCCAGGCCACCTACCCATCCAGGTGGGAGAGTCAAGTCTGCCTGGGGCTCTGGCATCTATTTCTATGTCAAGGAGCCATCACCTAATGAAACCTAAGGGAAGAAAAAGAAATACAGGAAAGTGGTGCAGCATAATGAAGCCACCTCTCACATGGCAAGCCTGTGGTCATATTGAATACAAACTTCAGGATCTTCAGTGTCCTGGCCACACTCCCTCTGAAACAGAAAGCTTAAGAAAGTAAAACTTTTTTTTTGTCAGAGCGAAAAAGTAGTTCTTTTAGGTAATTTCTAACAAAGCTAAGTCACTGCTTAATAAAAGATTGGAAAAGATGGAGAAGTTATTAATATTTTGTACAATCCCACTGCCTAGCTTTGTGAACAACAGTATTGCTAGGTACAGCAGTATTTACTGGAAACTGAATGTCCACTGTGCTTGGCAGAAGACAGGCACTTCCCTTACAAAGAGCGGAGGCCGAGCGTCATGGACAGGAAGATCCATTTGTGTAGAAGCATCGAGGCATGCCCACATGTATCTAAACAGAGGCACAAAGAAATTGCTGACTCGTCCAAAGTCATGAAACAGCCTGTGGCCAGAGTCTTTCCCAAGTCCCATCCTTCAACTCAGCACCCTCCTGCTTCTCATTCCCTTCTGCAGAGAGGAAAAAGGAGCAACCACAGAGCCAAAACAGAAGACATAATTTTGGACTTATTTTAAAGAGGCAGTACTGGATTTTGTATATGCCTCAGCTTTAAAAGAAGGCAGACAAAGAACTGCTGCACCAAATGTAGTTCAAGAGCACCATGATAGGGGAAGCCTTTTACCTGCATGGACACTGACACAGACAACAAAACAATGTCACATTTCGCTGTCCCACAACAACAGAAACAACCTGGACAAAGATTTCTTGTTCTACATCCAGGCTGTAGAAGATGATGCTTAGAAAAAGTTACTGTCTGAATTTAGCCCCTGATGATAGCTATAAATCATGCAGGTGAACATTTCCTCAAATTTACAAAAATTATGGGCAAAATCCTATTTGCAGTACAGTGGTGCTCTGTAGAACATGCTGAAAATCTTGCTTCTTCCTTATGAATAACTAGGGCTGGCAAAACTGTAAAAGATGAATTGATGGCCAGATTTAAGGTAATTCTAAATATTTCCAGCTGTCTATCTCTCCATTTACATACAAGGGTTATAAAACATCCAGAGTTTGTGGAGACATCCCTAGAGCTGGAGAATCCTGGAAATGCAGGCAATCAGGACAATGAGAAGTGACTTAAATCTTAAGTAATTGTATCCCAACAACCTGGAGAGTTTAGGTTTAAATCCTTCTCCCTTTTTCTCTGCAGATACTGGAATCAGCCTATTCTTCTTGTGAATACTTGCTTTCCATTAGCAGTTAAACATCTTCTAACCAGAGAGATCAGGCTATAACAGTGTCTCCTTTTTCCAAGATGCTCATGTTTGGGGTGGACCCTGGCTCTGCAGCACAAAGGGCAGCGTGCACAAGATGAACATGTCACCCCGTTCAAGCTGCACTTTTCTGTTCCTTACAAACTGTGGCAACAAATCACACGGGGGCAAAGTCCAGGTGCCATAATCAGTTTGTTTTGTTTGTTTTTTAATTTCAAGGACTTTGTAAGAGTAGTGTTTATCTGAAAAGATGTCAGGAGAAAGGAAAAGAAAAAAAAAAGGCTTCCATCCTTTGGGAGAGGAGAGAACACTTTATATGTACAGTACTGGAAAAACATTTTGGAAATGGATATTTGCCTAATTGCCTTGAAGGAGATGAACACCAGGCTGGCACTGATTCTTGGCTAATCAGGGATGTCCCTGGAGACTCTGCTCATGAGGTCCCGCTTGGCCTGCTCCGTGACACCCACCTCCTGCCCCAGGGATTTGTTCATCATCAAATAGATCTCCTGCCCATGAGGGGGCTCATCTAAACCCACAGTTTAGACATGCCCATATGAGAGCTGGATAGCAGTGTTCACCACTTCTTTCTCTCAGATAGTCAAAGTCTCAGCCTAAGGTCCCGCCTCTTGGTATGACATGTAGTTTTGTTTCACCTCCTAAAGTATTCCCACTTTAGTGTTCAGCTCTCCCTAACTGTAAGGGGTTTCTTCTCCAGACCTTCCTTCTAGTTCCCCCAAAACCCCTTACAATATTCATTTTCATAGAGTCAAAAGAATTTTTACAGCAGTCTGCACTACTGAGATAGAAGCTTTCAATATTCCCGTTACCGTAGTGTAGATTTCTCATAGTCTTCATAAGGTGCAGTTTTGCTTGGCTGCCCCTTGAAACTTTACAGAATGAAGACCTTTTACATTGGTGCATTTATTGTAAAAAAAAAAAAAGCAACATATTTCTATATAATTATGTGGCAACCCCCCTAGCAAATAAAAAACAAGTTAAGAGGGCATCTGTCAACACGGTGTCTTGATGGATTTCAGTCTTGCAACCTCTGCGTCTCTGTCTCTGACTGCATCAGCTTATTTGGCCTAATTAACCTGAGTTTTCCTTGCTCAACAGAAATCATCCCCATGAAAAAGTTGTAGCTTGCAGATTCTGAGAAGGGTTTTTCTGTTTTGAAATATGAATGAGAACATACTCCGAGCCATCTGGTGCTGGCCCTCGTAAATTCCAAAATGGATTTATTACAAATTAAAGAAGAATTTTAGAAGTATATTTTTTGAGATTATTCTGGTGTTTACAGATAGTTCAAGACTGCAAAACTGTGGTGATATGCAGTCAATATTGGAACAAAGGTGTGTCTCCCCCACTTTTTCTCCACATCTAGAGATTAGCCTTAAGGGCTGGGGTATTAATGTTGACAGAGGAGTACATTTCATGACTTCATGAAGACACTGTTTTTCTCACATTAGAACAAATGTGAGATAATTAATGTCGGGGCATCACTTGCTGTGTTTGAGTGGGGAACAGAAACACCTATGGAAGAAGTCAGCTGGGTCCACCTGAACAACTTAAAAAAATTGGTGGTTTACCTCATCTGGTTCCTATGGCATTGATGACTGGATGAAATACCAGAATGATCCACACTGACTATTGCTTGCTACAGATAAGTTGCCATCATGCAATGCACTGCAGTGAAGACACCTGATTTGCCATTAGCCAAAGCAACTGCAGAACTAGGAGCAGAACTACACATGAGTGTGATGCTGGAGCTAGTACAGTTGGCTAAAAGGCAGGATTTTTTAGCCTGAGCACTGCGAATGTTAGTGTAATTGCACTGCTAATGAGACCTGAGCAAGCACCTCCACGTGGCAGTGTACCAAACTCTTTGGGGAGCTCAGCAGTGCACATGACTGCACAGCATTTATGTCCCTTGTGAGATGCTCCTAAGACATTTGTTTCCTGCAACAACTTGCTGGAAATCTGCTTGTTTTCCTACAGGTGGATGACACTAATCTGCCAACCTAGCAGGAGGCACTTGTTGTTAACAGCTGACCAGGAAAAAGAGCAGATATTTTTCTGTACTTGCCTATTGTCAAATGAGAGCAGAATTTGGCCCTTGGAATGGAAGGAAGAGAAATAAGGATGGTGGTAAAGCAATACTCAGATAGTCTGTTGCTGCAGGAGGGAGAGCTTTAAGCTGGCAGTTTTAAAAGCACAGCTCTGTTAAATAATCTAAGAAATCAGGAAAGCTGATCTCCTAGTCAAAGAACAAACTCATTTCTGAGTAGTTTAATTCACTTGGGAATAGTGCATATTTAATAGAAAAGAAATACCTACAAAAGCCCAGATGCAAGATTTACATTCAACTGAATTAAAAAGGATACTGAAAAGAATTGCTGCATTTTGGTAGAAGTCTTGTGCTTTCAGCATTTGTGAATTTAGGAATACTTTCATTTTAAAGAAGCTTTTACTGAAGTATGGTTATCCCTAAAAAAAAAAGGAAAAAGCAAACTTGCTGAAAAAATTAATTTCCAGTGGCTCTGCTCTATTCCCTTAGGTCTTTAAAAATCTCAGATTGAAATGGATGAATATGCAAGTGCCACTTATTGACGGCCTCCCACAAGCAGTGAAATCCTTTGAAATCATTGTGGAGGTAATTGTAAAAGAAGTTATATGCATAAAATTACTTCTCTGGAGCAATACGGATCATAAATCAGTTCACAATCAATCTATCCACAACTATTTCAATCGTGAAGATTTAAAAATACATATCTATACACGACCAGTAACAAAGGGACATGTGATTGAAAGATGTATTTTTCCCTTGCTGTGATGGAGCATGTAGGAGCTGGAGAATATTTTCATATTCACTGAATTTAGTAAGGAAACTCACTGGCTGGTGATTTCTTGTGATACTTAATTACACTAATGGTAACACTAATGGTCAACACATGGTGAAAATGTTTGGCCAACCCTAGCCACTGTGGTCTCTGCTCTGGCTGAAAGAAAATGTAAGGCGAGCAAGATCCCTGTATTTTGTCTCGCAATTACGACGGTAATGGTGGCCAAATACAGACTTCTGCCTTCCTCCTTGCCATGAGTGAATTCTAGCTGCTTCGTCACTTATAGGATTATAAGCACAGCCAAACCTGCAGGTGATGCTAATCCACATTTTGAAGACTTCTGCTAACAGGGCTGGGCAAGGTTGGGATTTTTTTTTTGCCCTGTCAGACTCTGCTTCTGGGTAATCTCAGAGGTGTAACACAGTATTCTTTTATTTTTCTCTTAAATCTCTTTGAAAATCAATAAGCAATCCATACAGAAGCATGAAGACTCTTGCTGCTGCTTTATCTGGTCTTTCAGTATAAGGCTGAAATAGGTTTAATGGGCTGGTTTGCAAGTGGGGAAGAAGGGAAAGAATCATCTGCAGTTGAGTCAGACAACCTTGGTCATGAGGGGAGAGCTGAGTTTTTCCAAAGCTGACAATCTACACATTATGAAGAGCATTGATATGGGCTTGTGACTAGTTTCCTGCCGATCTGTTAAATATACAGATCACTGAAAGGAATATGTTCCATTTAACAGGTCTGCACTTTGAAACACAAGGAGTTTTGTAAAAATTCGCAGAAAGGAATGGTGAGGTGGCCTGATATGAAATGTGGAGGGGGCATTTCCCCTCGGGTCCATGCCTAAATTTTATTTCCTCCTAAGGAAAAAACCCTTTATGGCAAACCACTAGATCATTTGTTTCATTTTATTAGTAGAAAAATATTTGAAAATGCGAAATAAATATGTTCAATGGAGCCTGCATTTAGCAGAGGAAGAGGCTGTGCAAAAGGATTATTTCCAAAGGACAACATGAGCAGGCACTGACCAGATTCTGACTGTGTTCACATACTTACAATAACAGTAGGTGAAATACATTATTAGTGATGGTTGATGTTGACTTTTACATTTTCCAGGGGTAAGGTTTATGAGTAATGAGTCCCATAGTAGCCCCATGTTACAAGAAATAACAGCATTATAATATCAAAGCTGTAACCAGAGCACAGGGGAGACTGCTATATAAAGCTGGAATGGAATCACACTCGCGTGGTGGGTTTTCTCACCTCTGCTTTGAAGAGATTGGTTTTAAATAAAAAATGAGGACAGTAGCTTTCCAACTCAAAAATTATTTGGAAAATTACCTTTGGTCTACCTAAATTTTCCCATCAGAAATATGCCTCCTCCCTTTGTCTTGAAACCTGCTGAGCAGCAACTCCCTGCACCACTAAACAGACGCCAAGCTGCACCAGAGCAGCTGCAGTGTGCGAGGCGCAGGGAGCTGGGCCTGTGTCCATGCTCCAACTCAGTGACAGGATCTAGGTCATTTGGCTCCCTAGCCTATACTTCTAGAATAGGATGCTGCCTTTCTGCTCAAAAATGGCTGGTGACTGCTTCTGAATTCTTAGATTAAAGGACTTTCGCTTAATGAATGTGATGGGTTGCTTTGGCCATTTGGGACAACTATAAAAGAATCCTATCCATGGGTTTTCAGGAATTTCTTTCATTTCCCATTTCTAGAAAATATCTCTTGATATCTTAAAGAAATGCTGATGCCCTAGAGAGGTAAGGATGAACATTTATGCTGTGTGCCTGCAATATGTCCTTCCAGAAAGTGAAAAACAAATGTCTCAATAATTTTAAAATCCTGCATTTCCTTCTTTTCCAGGGGGTCTTCACCTTCTTTTTTTGTTTTGGTTTGGTTTTTTTTTCCTCTAATATCTGTAAAGAATTCCTGAACATTTGCTTTTGTTGACTTGAAAGAATAAAGACAGTTCTGGGTATCTTCTGCCCAGCACACAGAATTTTTATGCCTCTTTTTCCTCTCTCAAATTCTTTTTGTTCATTAAAACTATATTGACATATAAAGAGTTAGAGGAGACAAAAAAAAAAAAAAGATTATAATTCTTCTGTAGTCAGTTTTGGAAAGTTGAAGCAGTTACAAAGATCTATTATGGGTTAAATTATATGGGTGCATGAAGAAGCCTTTCTCCATTCTTCTTCATGCAGTGTTAAAAAAGAATGAAAACAGGAAAAAACAGAGCCCAATCTGTTTAGGGTTTTCAAATCCAAATTTTCCATTTTAATTGGAAAAGGCTTGTCTGGTTACATTATAAGATTTCCTGTTGAGAGTAATCAAAATGACACATTCCTGAGAGAAATATAACTTTAAAACACAGTCCATAAAAATGGAGTATATAACATTACTGACATTGCAATAAAACATTTGCAGGAATGGTAAGATACTTTTCTCAGCATTATCAACAAGCTTTCTATGATCTTCACATAATGGGAAAGATGAGAAGGATCATAATTAATTACATTTCTTCTCTGTTTACTTAGCTTGCAGATACAACCAGGTGCAAATCATGCCCACAATTGATGTGACCATGACAGCAAAACTCAGTAGCACATGTGCCATTAACAAAAAATAATTAAAAATCTCCTTTTGCTAGTAGGACTTACTACTTACCCTTCACCCCATCAATTTGATGTGTCTGAAGGTTTTTAGATGCACTGGGGCTGGGAATTTTCCCTATCTAGCCCTCCTCAGGCAAGCAGGTGGCACACACTCCTGGTCCTGGGTGTAGTCTGCGTCCTGGAGGATGCTCAAGAGAGTAGAGTGTGCAAGCTTGAGAACTAGACATTAGAAAGGCAGACAAAGTTTGATGCAATTTTACTGAGAGAAACTCCCTTATTTTACAGCATGTTACAAATGTAACTAAACACACAGCTAAACTGTGCTATAAACTCTCATGTTTTGAAGTAGAGACTCGGATAACCTGGAACATACAGTTTTTGTTACTGCTTTTATACAGCAACAGCCCTGCTGGCTTCAGCAAGTTTAGAAGCTGATACTTTTTCCCCTTCTTTTAGAAGAGTGCTTGCATGAATATCCATAGCAATAAAATACACACTTCAAATCAAACAAAACCTCCCAGCCAAGTAAATGCTCCCTAATGCCTTTGCTCTGTCACCTGGGCAATGCTCCTTACGTGACACGGGCTGCTCCACAGAACTCAGCTTTCAACTAACATTACCATTGCTCAGCTGAACAAATAAATTCTTTCAGTACACTATTTTTATCTTGAGTTTGTATCCATTCCCAGAGATCATTCCTCCTCTTCTCTTGCTACAGGGCTTTCACAACCTTTTTGCAGGAAGCCATCAGAACCCTAACCAGCCCACTCCAGCCTTTCCCAAGGACTGCTCCTCTTTCTTACTTTTTTGAGTTTTCATAAGGAGAGGAAGGCAGGAAAATACAAACAGCTGGTCATAGTGCCATATCTTTTGCCCCATTTTCAACTGTTTACATTTTTTCTTGTATTATTTTAAGTTTCCATACTGGTCATTAAAACGACTTAAAAAATGTTCTGGAAGAACACCATGACAGGCCTTGACTGTTTTCCATGATTTTCCCTTGTTTCCACTCAGAGCTTACCTAATCAGTTCAAAACTCTTTGGAAAGAAGATGAAACTGCAGCTTAAACTGCTATCACCTGCAACAGGATTGGATCAGACACCTCTGACAAAATTACACAGTAACTGCCCCTCATAGCATGTCCTGCTCCAAGGTTTATCTCCTTGGCACACATTAAGAGACCCTTACTCATGAGTCCAAAGACTTCATGATTTTTGATTTCAAAATATCGGTACCTTAGCTACAAAAGTAATGAGAACACAGGAATTGCCCAGCTTTCCAGCCACCTCTTTCCAGCAGCAGCTCCCTTTCCCTTTCTCATACCCTCATGCCACCACTCAGATTACGTTTCTCTAACAGCTCCACGGGTACTACAAAAAGCAAATAACAGCTTGGGCAGGGGAGGAAGCAGAGTGACATGGAGCTGTTTTCATTCCTGCAAATAAAGCCATCTTTTTGAAAAGCTGCAAACATCATAAGGAAATTAACAGGACAAATTAACTGAAATCCCACATGCAATTCATCTACCATTTCATTTGATTGACATGTGTATCCACCCACTTACTATTACCCTAATGAAGATGCCATAAAAAATCTTAGTTACTTAAAAGCCAGTAATTAGTACAATTTAAGGATGTATAAGCTCAGGAGCTGTCATGTCATCCACCCAGTGGGGTAGTTATTAGTGAAATGGAAATG
This sequence comes from Serilophus lunatus, assembly GCA_013399895.1. Lineage (NCBI taxonomy): Eukaryota > Metazoa > Chordata > Aves > Passeriformes > Eurylaimidae > Serilophus > Serilophus lunatus. The sequence goes on along the minus strand of VXBA01001020.1, from coordinate 467,611 downwards.
GAGAAGGCCTGGCGTGCAAAAGAGGAGCTGTGTGATCTGAATAATTCAAGTTTTCTGAGCGGTGGCACATGGCAGAGCCTGATGGATATTCCCATCAGCAAGGGACCCGACCTCATGCCTGCTTTTGCATCACAGTTTTGGGGCAGGTTTGGCTTCACATAGGGTCCACCTCTCTCAGCTGCTGACAAGGCAATCCAGAGGCAGTGGCACAGAGATCGTGTGCTGCGCTGGCATTAACAAAGCTCGTGCAAATCACACTGTTTGAGGCTTAAGCTCTGCATCAGTGAAAATTTATAAGACTACTTCTTTTTTTTCAACCATTCTCTCTGTTTCTAGACAAAACTTAATTAAAAGCATCTGTCAGTAATCTGTGGGTAATGATATGTCCAGGGTTTATCACCTCTTCTAAAAAATTCAGAGTTGAAACTTGCCATGAGAAACTGCCCTTTCACCAGCAGAACTTTCAGGAAAAGTAACTCCCCACCTTACAAAAAAACCCAACAAAAACAAACAAACAAACATACAAACAAAAATCCCCCAACTCACTGTTCCTGTTTTTTCAGTGCAAAGTTAATTCTTACTTTTCTCTGGCATAATGAGAACTTGAAGAGTAAAACCATTCCTGCAAGCCCTGTCCTGTTGTGACGTTATGTTGTGACTACACCAGCTTGTTATATCAGAAGAAACCGTGCAGGCAGGACATTGTCCCAGGAGCAGGTTAACTATCAGCCACTGAGAAGAATTTTAGCTCATTAAAACAGATGGTTTCTTTAATTTATTCTAAGTCACATTAATTCAGTCCACCCCTTTGGTTTAAAAGAAAAAGCCGCATCAGTTCTGAGACCGTGACAAGCTTGAAATGACAGATCACCTCACCAAAGCAGGGTGATACCTCGGTGAACACCCAAGTGTAGCCTTGCTGCAGACCACAGATGAATGGCTGCTGTAACACAAACTCCTGGTTAAGTTCACTGGAAATGCCAAGACAATGGTCAAAATAGAATCTCCATATCAGAATAGTTCTGAACACTTGAAACGTAGATCAGCACCTGGATTATTCAGTGATCTCATTCTCTTTTTTCTAATCCATAAAAGTGACAGAAGTCATAAATAGCGCTTTTTGAAATAGGTCAAAATGTGGTACATTGCCAACTCAGTGTGTATTTGGTTTAATTTTTCTTTTTTTTTTTTTTTTTTTTTAACATGACTAATATGGAATCACAAAGATCTGCAGAATAAACAAAAGAAAAGCTGAGGGTTTTTTAATAGAAAATTTCGTAGTGACGATTAGCAGGCTGTGGAACTTTTACTTTACAAAGAGACACTAAAAAGGAAGTGGCTGTTTATTCAGTTCCTGGGAAAATAACTAAATGCTGGCTGGTATTTATTCAGCTGAATTATTAGAATAGCATTTGCTCCTATACTTAAAGTTGTGTCAGCATTTCCATTATGAACCTCAGCACTTAAGAAAATCAACCCAGAAGCAAATTGGTTAATAAATAAAAATAACCCCAATAAATCAAATTAGCTTTTTATAAAGCTAAATTGCTTTTTAAAGTTCTGACTATTAAAAAGAAAGATGTTGAAAAGAACAAAGAGGCACTAGTAGCAAATTGTACCAGAAAGCCTTCAGAATGCTTTCATACTGATAAATATATAAAATGTCCATGGAGAAACAGTTAAATAATTTTCTTAGTATGTATCAGAATATAGAAAAAATTGGGAATTATTTCATTGAAAACTTTGTCCATTTGAAGTAATTTTCCAATGTAAGGACAAAAATCTACTTTTATTTTGAATTTCAGATAATTTCTGTATTTCTCATCATTTTTTTTATTAGAGGCTGACTTCCTCTTTCAGAATTTTAGTGAACTGAATATCTCAATAAAGATTTTGACTAATATGATTAAAATCTTTTTCTCAATAATTAAAAAAACATGGTTTCAGTTGAAAGGTATTGACACTTTTCCAAATATTTTTTAAAAATCGTAATTTTCAGTCACTTTAGAAGATAGCATGATACTTCTACTCAGACAACATGTGTGCAACCATAGTTTTAGTACTATTAAATTGAGGCTACTCTGTTGTGAAAAGTTACACACTTGAACTAATTTTCGAAAAATTTTGGTTAACTTCTCTTTTTTTTTAAGCAGTAGCTACAAATACCAAGTATTGAAAAATTGCTAAATCTAAGTGTACAGAAGGATCTTTTCCAGAACTGCATATGAGTTTTCCACACCCACAAAACAACAGCTTCCTAGCTAACCTGAGGCAGAAGGCTCGGCTCTTAAAATTGTATGATTTTTGTGGGGAGCCCGATAGTCTAGCTGCTTCTTGGGATGCCAGTTCATTCACTGCAGCCATCATGAGCTAATCATGCAGTGCTCTTCTTCGGCCCTGTGCCCCACCACCTCATACTCCTCAGTGGGAGGTACCTTTTCTAGTAATTAGTTAACTTCAAATACCCCTCATCACGTCCCCCTAATGATATTCCTTCTTTTACTGATGCCAGCACTTCTTTCACTCGGTATGAACTGCCCACATAGGCTAGCATCAGAGGATGAGAGAGACAACCCATCAATGTTGCTGTGTCAGCATTCCCCATCACTACCTCCAAACCAAAACATGAAAGCCCTAACACTTGTAGTTACAGAGAGGTTCACACATAGGACAAACTCATTGTGTTGCCACGATAAACACCCTGTTATTATTGATAACATTATTATATAGCCTAAAGCAGAGCTCTACCTCACTGTTCACGAAACTGCGTTAATGAAAACATTTGTAACATTGGTCCTGACATCCTTGGGATTGCATTTAATGTGTATGCGACCTGAAGTAACCTCCTGATGCCTGATCATGATGCTAAGCTGTTTATTTATTTATTCTCCCTTATTTCAAATGGTGAAGATGATTAATGCCACTACCTTTGCTGCATTCACCTCTGCTTTCTGGGGGCTGTCCTTGAAGGACATCCGTTTAAAGAAAATGCTGATAAATCTAATCTCTCCTTGTCAGGCTATGCAAATAATGACTTTATCAGAACCTGTGAGCACCTACTTTGTAAGTGTGAAAAGTCACTGGAAGAGACTCCAGTGGACACAGTAATAATCNAAAAAAAAAAAAAGAAAAGACTCCTATAAGCAACACTAGTGATGTACAACACTACACCTTTGAAGAATATAGCACACTTCAGATCAGGTAACAGAGAAGTAAAATATGAGCAGGAACCTGGAAGTTTCAGTAAATTGTCTTTAGGCTGAGGAGAGCATTTCTGGGGAATATCAGCAAACCTACACATTTTATATAGGCAGCAACTCCATGTTTGATAGCTGTTACTTCAAGATCTAGAAGTGTATTCCACATTAAAAAAATAAGCCAAATTTCACCATTCCTTACCCCCACACACCAATTCTCAAAGAGATTATGATTTGCTTGGACAGTGTTAATCTGTCAGAATGATTCATTATGCAGTTCCTGTGAACAATGCCTGGTCTCTACCGATTTTCCCAGAATCTTGTTTAAAGACAGACTTGACTATATCTCATTTAAACATTTGTGGAGAGCATGTTTGAGGTTTCTTTTGGGATACTTTCTACCTTTACTGGCACAGTCTGCTCCAGACTCTGACCACACTTTCTGCAAAATCATATGCTAGCTGCAAAAGCACTCAGATCTTTGCCAAATATCCCTCCTCAAAGTCATAATTTGGCTTTGAATAAGTTCATGGGATTGTGCTTCAAGAAACTTGCATTAATTTCTGTTTTCCATAGATGTCCACAGGGATGACCTTAAGGCAGAAATGTAGCTACAGTGTGCTGTCATTTTTGTGTTGAGAGGACTTCTTCAAATGTAGGAATTCAGCATAATCTTCAAAAAGCAGACAGACTAGATGAACTTGGTAATTTCTGGTAAACAGCAGCATGTGTTAAAGGTTACATGGCAGTACTGCTGGTGCTGTGGTGGTCCAAGCACATAAATGAGGTGAAGGTAGCAAAATGCATTATCTTTGCCAAGTATAACTGAAATTTGTCACTGTTTACGAAGTGTGTCTGTCGTTCTTAGGAAAGAATAAAAAATTAAGACAGTCTCTCTGTTGCTTTGGTTTTGGATGAGACTACTCCTTGTACAGACAGGGCATAAAATGCCTTTTTCCTTTATTTCTCTCAGTAGAGAACAAAGGGAATGACAGAAAAGATAGGTGCACAAGTTAGTTGCTCCTCATCAACTGGCTCATGGTTACCTCTAATATATACTGTAGCTTAGTCCAGCATACCAGCTAGGATACAATATAGAAGGAGCTAGAACTGTTAGCCAGAATCCATTCCAACCCAAACAAATTTAATGCTGGGTTGCATATTTGGTCAGCTAAATTATGTCTGTGTTTAATTTGCACATTGTCTGTGTGTTTCTCTGAGTCAGCTGGACTAAGAAGTGAGACATTATAAGAAAACCTGCTGTTATGTTATTCCCAGCTGAGTCAAAAGGTAGCATCCAGACCTTCAGAAAAATCCACCAAGTGAGATTTCCTACTCACCTTCCTTTGAGACTGTGGAGGTTCCAGATTCATAGATCCTTAGGTGGAATGAAAATGAGAACGTGACACCTGAGCATAAAGTTCCCTGACCCACAGGTAGGCAGCAGAGGTGACCCAAAGCTACATGCCCATTTTCTCAGGGAAGACCTCTTCACAAGGCTGAATGTCACCTTTCAACCCCTGTGACTTCTGTCAGTGACACTTACCAGCCTCCAGAGAACTGCTTCACCTCTCTGTTTCTTACAGACATGGTCTCTGAGCAGCAGGCTTCATACGTTTGAGGCTTTGACTTGTTATTTCAAAGAATGAAATTACCTGTCAGGGACATTTGCCATATAGTTTTACCACTACAGCAGAACTATTTTAAATACTACTAGATTATTAAAGTTCTCCTTCAGGAATACTTTAGAAATCATTTTGCTGCCCTCTAGCCTACTGTTGAAATCTCTCTAGCATGCCAGCATTATCCTTCAGGAATGCTTCTGAAATAGCTTTACTCACTTTACTGTCCTTTTCATTACTATTGAAATCCTTCCAGAATGCTAAAGTTAACCTTCAGCAAGATGCCAGAATAACTTTCACACTCTGGAAGGGTTTCAATACTGATTTAAAGGATATCAAAATGCAGTTTTCTGTCTTTTTTTTTTCCTGTTTTGTTTCAGAGTAAGAATTGTGGTGGCTAAAGATGGATGTATGAACTACACTATGTTGTGGTTTTTGTTTATATAAACATGGATAACCACTGAGGCTGCAGCAATAGTGGTCCTGGAACTCAGAGGAATTTATTTTTAAAAGGATCTTCTAAAATTTGCCAAAGCATGAACTGAGGTGGCAGCAGGGAATGTGCTTTTGTTTGCTTAATGGACCTGCAAGTGAATTCCGCTGATCTTACTCTGACAATGAAAGTTGTGAGGGCATGAGCCAACTTCTTTGATTAAAATGAGAAAGATCACAAACCTTTGCCCCAAACTCTGACTGAACCCAAATTAAATCTATTTTGAGGTGTGAAAAGTTCCTTTTGTTTTTTGTTGCTGTGCACGTCTGGTTTCAGCAGGGGGAAATGTTCAGATACTGCAACAAAGACTGTGCCTGTAATCTTTCCAGCTCGACAGAACCAGAAAATCCCAAAGTCCTGGGAGTTATTTCTGACAAACTCATGAGCATCTGAGATAATTTAGCATGTCCCATGCATCTTATGCAGAGCACTTCCTTTCTAATTAATTCCCTTGATTCAGATCTCTATTAAATCACAAAAACATACACCAACCCAAGATTCCTATGGCTGACCTATGAGCAAAAAGCAAAATTGTACTGGTTTTGCATACAGCAAAACGACTTCTACTCGTGTTTGGTGGAGTAAGTGTGAAGCGAGCCAAAAGCCCACTACTTGTACCATTTGAATTGAGTGCCAGTGAAACAAGAAGATGACCAAACTCCGAGTGGCCCTCAGAAAACCGAGGGGCATAAAGACATCACACACTTCAACACCTCCTCCATCAGTACATTGGTGCCTGACTCAGCCTGGTGTCTTTTATGGGACCTATGCTCAGGTTCATCACCTTCCCAAAGAGAAAGTGCATAGTGGAAGAATGCAGGGACCAAAAGGTAACTTAACACTCTTCCTGAATCCAGCAGGCTCCACAATAGAGCTCTATTATTTCGCAGCAAATAATTCTGATGGTTGCTGGCATTTTCATGCTCTGGCATGCAAACCTGGGCTGCTTCAAGTCTAAAGCTCTGACCAGAATCAACAGAATAAAAATAAAACAATTAATGCCTAAGCACTCACTTAGTGCCTCCATCTCTCCATCATTGGATTTTTCCATTTTTCTCTTCAACTGGAGATCAGCTTGGACTGTGGGGGTATCTTGCACTTCTCAGCAAGAAGCCCAAAGAGTTTTGATCTAAAAGAAAATCTTCTGAAAAGATTTCCTACTGTGTCAATAAAGAGTCTTATTAAACTTTCATAAGATATCCAATGATGTTTTTAAAATGGTTTGTCATGAATGGAAGCCTGTAGCTAAAGCAATATACAAACGCATTTATGTGTTTTTTGTGAACACCTTATATGAATATTTGTAACCATACTACTATGTAGCTCAGAAATACAAGTTTGAGGAACCTGATCGCGTTTCTTCCTTCTGTCTTAGAATAAAACAAAGAGTGTACAATCTGCGGAGAAGAGCCAATATGCTTTTCCTTCTCTAAAAACCTCCCCAAGTTTTTAGAGAAAACAGGGGGAAACATGGTTTTGCCCCTGTATGAAGGTCAATCTCAGGCACAAGGTTGCCCACTGAATAGTGAAGCTGCTCTGAAAAAACCCAGCGGCAATGCCTATCTCCATTATGGCTGTGCTTTGAAGGGATGAACTCGTTTTAACTGAGAACGTGGCTGCATGCAATCGAAGGAACACTGACAGTAATGTGCAATAGCAGACATTTCAGTATAGCTAATAAGGGCCTGCTCCTGCAATACTCTTGAACAGGAGTTGAACGCTAGGAACATGAATGAGACCTGGGGATTAAAGCGAGAAAAAGGTCTCATCTTCATACAAGTGCTCTGCAGGATTAAGGCCTACTCAAATGATATAAAGCAGTGACAGGTTCTCCTCCCCAGATTGTGAAACTGCCTCTTGAATTAAAAAAAGTTCTTTATTTCATAACAAGTTCATTTAAATACTGGAGGCAAAAACATTCAATCTTTCCCTTGTTCAGTATTGCATCCCTGATTTTTTTTTTAACAGTACTGTCGCTGGAAGATTTAGAGTACAGGGGTAAAGATAGTCATGATCATATTCCCCATCCTACCACATATTTACACTCTTTCCCAAATTTTCAGCTGAGAACACCAGCTATTCCCCATCACAAGGGGACCTTTACTACAGCAAAATATTATTTTAAAGCCATACTTACAGTAATTGGAAGCAATTGAGTTTTATCAACTAACACAAACTGTGGGATTTCAGAGTTGGATTTCAGCTGGTATTTTAATGAAGTGTGCGCTAACAGCACAAAATCTTCTGTCACTCCAGCAGCTGACTTTCATATACAGACCTCTGATAGGGTGACCATGTGTTAACACTCAGATGGTTCCAACACATGAGTGTACACACCAGCAGTCCACAGATCCATCACCCAGGTCAATTTTCTACCCCCCTTCCCCTCCCCAGTGAATGGTCTGATGCAGCGGGCACAAGCTCTTGTTAAGGCACTAGAACAGCCCATTGCAAAACCCGACATTTTCTGTCCCAGCCTGTGTTTCTGGTGTGGCACCTAATACTTTCCACTAGTGTGTGTTCATTACAAGTGCTGTTGTTTGCTGTGGACATCAGTCACACTGGGGCCAATCCTGTGCCTGTCTAAGCAGAGGAAAATTTTTCTGCTAACTGAAGTGGGTGACTGGATCTGTCCCTCACACTGGCACTGCAGAAGAGACTAAGTTCTGGACATTCACCAGCCTGTGGTATTTTTAGATTTCAACCTACTTGGATCAAGTGGGTGGATCAACCTGATTCTGGTCTGCTACATGTTTCATAACAAACTTTACACTGGCTAAGAATATTTCACTGTGGAGGCTTCACTGGAAATCTTTGAAAGCCTGTAGACACCTTTATGAGATGTAGATATTTAAACTCAAAGTACTTACAGGAAAGAGTCAGGAATAGACAAAGTTCTCGTGAATACTCGGCAGACTCCTTCACTGTAGATGAAAAGAAAATGTTCTGAGCTTCTGTGCAGACCGTCTAGAACTTTGCACAAACATTTAAATGTATATTCATGATTAGTTCCCCTCTCCTTCCAGTAAAGCAGTTGATTTCATGTCATGGTTTATGCTTTCTCACAAAAATTCTGAGGATGTACGATCATGTCAATTTTATTTTTTTTTTTTAACCAGTTAATGAAACAACTGGTTAATATATTTAGTCTGGAAAGAATAACAGTGAAATTATATTTCACTAAAGCAAAAAGATTCACATATTTCTTCAAAGGCAACAGAAAGCACACAATCTCCTTTAAATGGGTCTGTTTCTCCAATGAGCATAAATTTTATTCAGCTTTAATTTCTGTGAGTTTTTCTCCTCCAAATCTCACCTTGACACATATCACAAAAACTAAATAGACCACAATTTTAAGGAAGAGAAGACTTTCTTTTTTAAGCAGCTGACCATAAATGACATTATGTACTTGAAATTGAAGATGAACTACCAAGCTCATTGGTACAACAATTTGATTAACTTGGAATTCATTACCTGTAGTATTGCTATTTTGATATCTGCAAATTAAGACAGAGAAAAGCAGTATGACTTTGCTCAAGTTTACACTGCGCTCTAAAAATGTGAGGTTGGTGCTGAAGATGAGCTACTCAGTGGAATTATCTTGTAATATGATTAGTTTAAAACATGGACCTACTATATCAGCTTTCTCAATAAGCATAAATGAGACGAGAAAAACTCTCCTTAATTTATTTTGATGCCCAGTGTCCCAACCTGTTTTAGGCTGAAACATCTTTCTCTTACCTTTCATGAAAGAAACAAACAAAAACTGACAAGCCAGTCTTAGACTGGAAGTATTTCTGATTCTGACAAAAGAAATCTTGAGAGTGTTTCAGGTATCAGCTTATAGAAGTTGCAACCAAATACATCTTGAACCTTTGCTACTACGGCATCTTTGCAACGGGAAAACAGCGCTGAGATTTATGTCGCTCACTCCTCTGCTTTCCTTCTCAAACATACATAGGAAGAAGGAAACTTATTCTCATGCAAATGCAGACATGTACAGGTCAAGTTGGATGTCTGCTGTCCTACAAGAAGAATTTGGAAGATCAAAGAGTTCAGATCAGTTTTTCCCAGGGAGAGAGAGATGTTCAAAGCTAAGTGGGTGGATAGAAAAATTTGAGGAAGCATGAACTTTTGCTCAGAAAATTTAACAACTGTGGGATGGCTAGAGATATGAACATACAAAGGGACAAGTACAAATACTTGAAGCAAACAAGTGTTTCCGGCTGAAGGCTGGACTAGATGATCATAATAGCCTCTTTTTGTATCCTAATCTGTAAGCTATGTATATTCATGCAAATACAGGATTTGCATGCTGAAAGATGTTTACAGGAGTATATAAACCACTCTATAAGAGTATGTAGTTTAGTACACTTAATATGGCAGGTTGATTTCTAATGCTTTTATTTTTTATGTGGTGTTTCTAAGCATGAAAAAACTAAACTTTTGTTCTGACTTCTCATCTGAAGAGCACTAGGTGCAAAAGCCGAAGGATATTTGCTACAACCTGCATATACCCTTGCACATGAGTTAAGATCCAGGAGATAGGATTTTAACATAGATAAGCAAGGGCAAATACATTTCAGAGACTGTCCTGCAAGATCAAAAGAAGAAGACAGCAAGAAAATATTTTTAGATTACCAGCTACGTGTTATTATATATGCCAGAGCTTTTATTGTGTGACTTTCTACACAACAGCTTCAGAAGCATGTAACCTTTGTCAGCTGTAGGATGTGCTTCTCAGTGGTCTGCAGAAAGGCCTTTCAAATGAAAAGCAAAGATGCCCTTGCAGTGCTTTTAAACCTCTCCACTTCTTTTAAAAAATCATGCTATTCATAAATCACATACTGAAATTTTCATGGGAGGACATGAATATCTGGATACAGCTGATGTATTTCTTAAAGGAATACTTTAAAAAGTAGACAAGAAGTTATTTTGCAAAAAAAAAAAAAAAGATAAAAAAAAAGGAAGAGTTATATTGTAAAAAAGAGTCAGACTCTAAGGAAATTAAATAAAAATTACACTGAAATAAAAGCAAATGTTGTGATAAAAAGAAATATTTTACAGAACAGGCATAAAATGATTATGATTGGTAGCCAATAAGCTTATGACAAAGTCATTCCTTTCCATTGCAGAAGAAAATACTTGTTAATGAAGAATAATGCCCTGAAAATGTGGTGCAAGTGCAGAAAAGTAGTGTTTATCTTTAGCTTGTGATGCTGACATCAACAATAGAGTGCTCATATTAACCCACTGCCCTTAAAAATAAACAGCAGTGCACTTTAATCCTAGTGTTTTTACTTTTATCTGAGATTAGTCCCTTTGCTTTGTTGAACTACAATTAAAGGGGGAGAAAACAAGTAAGAATTTTCCCCAAAATTATGAGTACTTTTTAAAGCACAAGAACTTAATGAAATCCTCATTTAGGCTGTTATGTCAAAACATTTCGAAGATGCATGAAGCCCCTGTGCCATTCCAGCTTTATGACAACAATCATTTATGTTCAACACTTATAAAGTATTTATGTTCTCAGTGTTAAATATTGGTTCTTACAAACACAGCTCTGGATGCTTACTTCTCTGCAAGCCCTATGTATTTGTTACTGGAATTTTGGAACCCCGAGACATGTTAGCTTCTTCAGGCCTGCATCCAGCACTGCGGAAACTGGTGTGAGTCAGGTCAACTGGAAACGGACCAAGACCTGAATTTGATGATTAAACGAGTGCTCGGTTTTTGCAAAGCTCTCCCTCAGGGTGAAATTCCCAGGGCAAAGGGTCACAAGGAGGCCTGAGCATGGTGGTGTAGGTTCTGTGTCAGCTCTCCTAGGAGCGCTTACAACTGTGCTCTACGACATTCCTATGTGGTATTGAGCAGTTGTCATCTCTAAGGAAGAAGTGCCCTTTTTCCCCCTATGCCTCTCTTTCCTGAGTACACTTCTATCCTCTCGGTAGCCTCAAGTCTTATTCCTTCAGCAGTGAAGAACAGGCAGAAGCCAAGGAGAGGTGAGATGGAGACTGAGATGACCCCCAAATATTGCCATTGATGAAAACAAAGAAAAGCTGTAACACATGCCCTGTGCCTGGGTTACAAGAAGGATGACACAAACTCCTGGCTTGTCATTATTTCAATGATGGGCCTGGCTTGAGTGGTTTGCTCATCTGCTTATGCCTCCTGTGTGCAGTGCTTTGCATCTTCAACTGTTGAAATGTAGGTTTGTCCTGCCTACCTGGTTGGTATGTACTGTACCTTGAGTGATGGTGGTCAGAAGTTTGCTACAAAATGCTGCTGTGAATCCTTGAGTTTAAGAACTTGTAATTGCTCTACTGTGAAGAGATTCTTGAGGAAGAAAGGTGAAAAGTTTAAGATTGCCATCTCTATTTAACACTCTAATTCCTATGAAAATGCTCCACTGATATCTGTATCTATTGAAATGTGAGGGGAAAAAAACGGAGAACAAAACTCTAAATATTAAGAAAAAAACAAACAACCCTTACAATTGAAAGAAGGGAATCTGAAAAACATATATTTCAGTTAACCCTGGATCTGTTTATATCTGTTCACAAGTTTTGAAAGACCTTAAATACAGCATTTTTAAGCAAAAGTTTGCTCCTCTCTGCATGTCCTGCACATTGGAGTGTCTGTTGTAAAACAGCATATGCACCAGTTTTTGTGAAAATGAGCAGTGAAAATGAGAAAACCACCGATTTCTGTCCTGCCAGATGATTATAAATGAACGCTGTCCCTTGACTTTTTGTCAAGTGCACTGAACCTTTTTAAAAACCGCTCGTCTTTATTTTGCCAGAGCACAAATCCCAAACCCCAGAATGATTGCTGTACCTGTGGTGTTTCAGAGCCAAGGGAGCAGTGAGCTGAACACTGTTTTTGAAAACACATGTTGATTTTCTGTAGAGAAGAAGGGTGGCAAAGAAGAAAAAAAAAATTTCCTCTTAACAGCATGTGTGTCAAACCTGGTTCTGGAGTGTTCTGCCTTAACACAGGTCCATCCGTGGGGTAAGATGCAATGTAAGAAAGTAAAGGACCAACTAAGTACAGCATATGCTCACCACACTAATCCCATCAGTTAGACAGAAGTCAGTGATCAAATAACAAATGAGTTGGTGAATGGAGATGATTATTTTAAGGCACCTGTTGCAAGAAAGAAAGGGAGAGGAAGGAAACAGAGGAAAAAATTGTCTTTTCCCAGCTGCAGAGCAAATCTGGGATATACCCAAAGAGATTTGCCATGTAGTATTGTGATTTCTTTTGAGGACTGGAGCAAAGAGATATGATCTTCAACATCAAAACCTCAAGTTATTCTAAGATGGATTTACCCAAATAATTGCTCAGATCTTTGTAATGCTGACAATACTTAGAACATGAAGCAAATGTGAGCAAGATCCTCCCATCTAGATAAGGGCTAGTTAAAACAAGCCTGGAGAATAGGATGTGCAGTGATCATTTGAAAGACCTTCATTTTTTCTCTTCTTCTCTGCAAGACAAGCTCTGCAGAGCTTGTACTACTGTACAATGCTGTGTAGTACGCAACAAACTCAGGCTTTTTGCAGCCTGTGGCTTTTAAGTCATGAAGTCCAGGAGCTGCCCAAGCACATCTGAGGAGCTGTGTTATATCCTTCCTCTAGAAAGCTGTTAGTCACATGGGATGTACTCCTCTGGCAGTTCTAGTATACCATCCATGTACTTCTTTTCATTTAGCTGGCATTAGAGAAAAGGGCCTGAGTTCAGTGAAGAGCACATTCCACCCTCCTCACTGGATGTGTTGGTAACCCTTTGTTACTGCAGAGCTGCCCATGTCCTGCCAGGACTGTACATCACTGCCTCGTGCTTACTTTACTCACGTGGCATTATCTCGTGGGGCCTGTACAGAGATGTATTATTCCCCAGATAGCCCAGTTCTTAGCATATGCTTGGTTTTGGTAATTTCCTATTCCTCTTTGCATTTATCAGAAAATAGATGAGGAGAGGGGCACCCTCTAAAAGAGCAATCTTTTCCTGTAAGCCTGAAAAACTCTTTGGAGATGAAAGTACAACTGAGAAAAGATGTTTCATCTCCCATCAGCTAAAGCAGGAGGTTTACATCTCACTAGTCATCTCCTGAGAGTTCAGAAAGCTGTGCATGAATATGTAGGTATGCGCAAGACAAGCAAAGCAGATGTTGCACTAATCTCTGCTGGGGTATCTTAGATCACAGAAGCTAGCCTATGGCATCTTTTCCACCTGCCAATTTAACTATATCCTCCTCCTCTTGAAAATGCAGAACTCTCCTCTGCTGCAGGACTGAACTGCTTGAGCGTAAGGAGTCAGCTGTGCTGACAGAGCCCATCACTGTGGCTCTCTGTGTATCTGTGCCACGGGCTCTGGAAGAACAGCCCTGTAACAGCAGCCTGCCACAGTCATCACCTGAGCATTCCCACCTCCAGAGCGAAGGACATTCCTTCAGCCCTGAGCCTCTCAAATGAGGCTGCTGCTACTACGCCATGTACCTCACTGGAACTACACTGAGTTTTCCAGTTAACTCTACATACAGAGCACAAGAGAATCACAAGGTGTCAAAACCTTCTGACTTAATGAGCTATAACTGCAAGCATTGCACCACTGCTAGACCCACACCTCTCTACTCACCACAGCAGCAAGATTTCAGGAAATAGCTAATGCTTTTCCCATGCAGTTTTGCTGGTATGGAAGAGCCATCAGCTTTCCATGTTGGCTGGGGCAAAACATGGCCTTGAGTCTCATCACATTTCATATCAGGGCTCTCCCTGACCCGATTACTAAGTAGGCAAGGCCTGGGCCATTCAGAAGGGACCTGCATTGTTGTGCTGTCAAGAAAAGACTGCTGTCAGAAGATTGCTTCAGCCTGTGATTGTCAGGGCAAACATAGCTGAAGAAGGAAAAGATAAAAGTTTCTTGCTACAGAGGAGTCAGCTCATGATCATATTAGGTCCTGCAGATTACACCCATTTACCTGTAAAAGCAGACTGCATTACTGTCAAAGCTAGAAGACACCTCAGTTTTTAGTAAAATAGTTTTTCATCATGTGCAATACATCACTTCTATCCTCGTTCCTGTTAATAAATGCAAAAAAAATTTTAAGCCAAACCAAAGCACAAGTAGTCCATTGAAAGTGAGAGCCCATACTTAGTATCAGAAAGCGCCACTAAGGTTGAACTGGAATGCAATGAGAATACAGATTGATGAAGTCTCTCTATATTTAACAGCTTTTTGAGCTGTGAGATGAGGAGAATTACTGTCACTTTTCTCCATAACACACACACACACACAGAGCATGTCTTTGATAGCTCAGTGAAGAAGGTTTCATCCTTCTATAATGAGGATATTAAAAAATTCTGACAGCAGACAGCTGCTTGTACAGACTGATACCCTGACGCTGTTCTCTGATTGATGGTGCTGGCTAATGATAGTAGAGGAACTTAAGGAGGAAATCAGTCAAGGTGTAGAAACAACTGGAGACAAAAATCAACAATAAATACAGATTTCCACATTTTTAATACTTGTGTAGATGTTATCTCCACAACGCAACATGAACAAGTTAATGAAGAAAAGCATGGGGAACCAGACCTGGAAAGCATTGGGAACTAAATGCAAATCCCTTCTGTTCAGAAATGAGTCCTCAGCCCCCCCAGCTCCTCTGAAAATCTCTTGCATTTAGACACATGCTGGGTTGTTATTCTGTTTAACCAGAGTTACTAATGAGGTCATGTTTTATGTTTCAGCCTAAGCTTTAGAAAAAAAGAATATATGGAAAATGATATTATCTCGCTTTGGCACACAAAACTAAGCAAACAGTTTAGTACCTTCTGCTAGCACAGTTTCTTCTGGCTGTTCCTTTGGCAGCATTTCTGCAGCAGAGATGACTGACCACATGCAACTGTTCCAGACTTTTGTGTTTTTTTCCCTTTCATATAGCCTGATTCATATAGGACCTTACAAGTCTGTAGTTGTTGACAAGCTAAGAGAAGCAATGGGAGTTCAAGCTGTAAGACTTAGGTTTCCCAGTGCAGAAGAGTCCAGGAGTTCCTGAGAACTATCAATATTACAAAACTTCAAGACAGTCCTGACTGACATTATAGTAATCAGCCTTTGGACATGCAGGTAGGTGGAAGAGTCAGCACTTTGCAAGAATGCCTCCTTCTGTGCTGGCTCCTAATGGAAAGTAAAAACTCCCAATATTTCCTTCTGCTGTACCTGTGCAGCCTACACAGCTATTGTCCTTTGGCACCTCATGTCCTTCTTTCCAGGATGAGACCATGAGGCTTACTAGTTCCATCCTCCCATCACCCTCACACCTTGCCAGCTGACCTCTTTTCAAGGGAAACCAACATGTCTGCCTCCAGATCTGACTGGCCTATCCACTTCAGACACTGTGCCCCCAGCCCTTTAAAAAAACAATCACATTTATTCCATTTCAATGTACCACACGTCTCAAGTGAGAGCTTTACTGCAATTATATACTGTGCTGTTGCTGGGATTTTCCCAGGAATCTCTCCTCCTCCCCACCATCCTGTGAACACCAGGGAGTAAAAACTGCTGGTAATTTAAAGCCATTGTAACAAGGATGAAAAACTCAATGGCTTCAGTGCAGCAGACCATCTCACTGCTCAGGAAAGTACCCACAAAAATAATTGCTTGGACGATTGTGTTTTCCTTTCTAAAAAATACAGCAAGAATTAAAAGGCTGGGCTTCTCCAGACAAACAAAATCACATCAGCAGTATATCTACAAGGACATATCTGTTCGAGTCTGTGATGTTTCTCGTGTATCCAGAGTGTCCACTGAAAGTAATGAATAGATTATGGTTTCTTTTTGTCCACTAGGTCTAAGTCAGAGAAGCTAATAATTTGAGGAGCTGACATTTTGTGACTCACTTTGCCCAAGTGAGGCAAGCATAAACTGAGTGCTAATGCAGATGTTTGAAGGGGGAAAGAGCCATATTTTCTCTGAAAGAGAACTAGAAATTGACAGCCATTGAGATTTAAATGACAGCATGTGGCATTAGGAACCACAATTAAAAGTCATTATGAGCTTCCCAGTAACAAATTATCATTGCATGCTACTTCATCAGGAAAACAGAAACAAATGAATAGATAGGTCAGTAGCTAAAGTCTGGCAGTAGAAAAGACCAGAAGATAAAAAAAGGTGAAAACCAAAAATACCCCAAAGCCCCTCCCATCTCACCTCCTTTCAGCAAACAAAACACCCAACAAACAAAAAAACAACCAACCAACCAAAACCAAGACACAAAACAACTCTCTTATCTCAAGCAAGTTGAAAAAGAAGGAAAACAAGTAACCTAGAGAGCTGACAAGCGTTATGTGGGTACTGCTAATGCACATAAACGATTGCAGGCAGCCTGCAGGCTGAGGAGGGGTCAAGTTCATCTGATATTCCATGTTTTTCTTTTAAGGCAAATTCAGGGTTTAAAACAGTAGTGTATGGGGAAGCTGTCCTTGCTTTTGTGCTCTTTCCCTCTCTTGTACAAATCCTGGATCACACATGGTAGAGGCCTTATAGCACCTTCCAGTACTTAAAAAGTCTAGAAGTGAGGTGGAGATGGACTTTTTGCAAGGGTGTGTCATGAGAGAACAAGGGGGGAACAGCTTCCAACTGACACAGAGAAGGTTTAGATTTGATATTAGGAAGAAATTCTTTACTGTGAGGGTGATGAGATGCTGGAACAGGTTGTCCAGAGAAGTTGTAGATGCCCCATACCTGAAAGTGTTTTAAGCCAGGTTGGATGAGGCTTTGAGCACACCTAGTGAAAGGTGTTCCTGACCATGCCAGGGGAAGTGGAACTAGATGATCTTTAAGGTCCCTTCCCACCCAAACCATATGATTCTATGGTTCTGCCTCTCTGAGTATCAAAACTTACAGTGTTTGATCCACAGTCATGGAAAATTTATCCCTGGGCTTATCCCTATGGAAAGCATCTGAACTGCAGAATCAAACAGTTCTGGGACACAGCTTTGACCTCCTTCACTGGTTTTTGTATATGCAGCCTAAAGTGTTTTTGTGCAAGGACTTTAGAGAAAACTCTGTAGAGCTCTGACCAAGGCAAAGCACCAAGAAACAGATGACTGAATGTAGGAGATGTAGTTCTGGATATATTGATAGCTGTTTGATAAAGCTCGTAATAGCATAATTTAGCTAAGTGCTGTTCTTTCATGTTTTGTTCTTTCCAGGTCTGGAAGAAAGTAATTCCATGGAGAGAGAAGTCTTGTTCCTTTACACATGTCCAACTACTTGACATAATATATAATGAGGATGAGACTAAGAATGACCATCAAGGCTCTGAGTAATTTAGTAATGAGTCATACTGGCTCCATATCCTTGTGAGGTTCCTAAAGGTGATCATGAGTTATTTATATTGTCTGAAAATTCTCCTTTAGTGAATAAGGAGAACACAGGTATCTCACTGTAATGTTGGAGAGGGAGACTGTGAGTGCCTGGATGGCTGACACCAGCCTATCCTTCAATCCCACATCACCAATCTAAAATTTTGCACCTAGAAGTTATTACAAGTTACTCCCCTTTCTGGTTGAGCTGCATTGGTGGCTCTGCTCAGTCCCTAAGTCTAAGTCTCTAATATAGACAGAGGAATAGATAGATAGATAGATAGATAGATAGATAGATAGATAGATAGATAGATAGATAGATAGATAGATAGATAGATAGATAGATAGATAGATAGATAGATAGATAGATAGATAGATAGATAGATAGATATACAGACAGACAGACAGAGCAGATCCACAGACTGAATGTCATCAAGAATAGAGCTATTATGTCATGGCTGTGCCTGAATAGAGGCCTTCTTCATATACAGGTGTGAAAATCTCTTCCCTGGAGAGCAAAGAACTGTTGAAAAAGGAAATGGATTGGAAGAGCAGACACAGTTTCTTGCCAACAGTTGGTATCCAATCTTTTTTCCTGCTGGTTATGTGTTCTTCTCTTTACACTGATCAGAGATACTGCGTTACAGAACCCTACACACAAACTCCTTGTATGCTGTAGGCAACTACTGATACAAGCAAGATCTGTACTTGTAAACAGAAAAAAGCACAGATTAATTGGTTTCAGAATTAGAGATTTGAGTTATTATTTTATATACTTGAAGAGCTCCCAGCAGCTCCTTAACAAACTGGAGCTCTGCCATGACAGATGAGGTTGGATTATCCAGATTAAAGGTTTGATGTACAAGCAAGAGCTAATCATAGTAGGTTTTGTTTCTACTCAGTATAGAAATTTCTAGAAAGTATATTTATTAGGGGACATTGAAAATAGGTCAGAATAATTTTACCTTGGGAAAGCCCAATTCATTCTGTGCACTGCCTACAAACAAGACACAAACATCCACCTCAGGTGTAAAATACCTCTGTGGCAGATGTCAGATAGCTATCCAATCATATGATCAGTCAATGCATTTCTTCCCTGAAGAACTTATCCTTTACACACATACATCTTCAGAATGAGAAAAGGAGCACCATGCTTAATCCAACTCGCACACACAACTGCCCTGCTCTGGTTCACCAGGCCAAGCACCATGCCTGAGACCAGGTTTTTTAACCCACTGTTCTGCCATCAACTTATTCACCAGTAGGTCACCACACTGCAAAACCTTCCCTGGGGGGAGTGAACCAATAAAAACCAATTCTATTGGTCAAGAAGATCAGGAGTTCATGAATCAAGGTAAAAAGATCTTTCATTACATCCACAACAGATGCCCAGAGGACTTCCTAGAAGAAAAACTCAACACCCTTTTGCACTCATGTAACGTCTGTCATATAAGAATGGGCAGAAAATGGCAAAACATTGTTAAGAGTGGCTCTTAATTTTTCTTCCTCTTTTTTTTTTTAATACAATTTGATCACTGTATTAATTTAGTTTTGCTTAGTTTATTTAGTTTTGCTTAAAACAATCCTTGTGTCACCATATCTCTTCCATAGATCAAGCAGTTTCTGTCTTCTTCAATATGTAATTAAAAACAACAAAGGTAATAACAATGTATAGTTCTAATATGATACTTGTGTCACATCTAGAAAACAGAAATTTTAATAGACAGACTATGAAGGTATATTGAAAGGCATGAAGAAAAAGAGTAAGAACTTAAAGCCAGATGACAGCAGCTGATATAATCCAAAATAATTATTTCATTATTAAGCAATTATAAGCATCATGATTACATGATGCTTTTAACAACACCTAAAATATCAATGGAAAAACAACCTAATGATGGGCGTTTTGACAGCAGGAGTAGCAAAAGACCTTTACTGACTGAAAACTGAGTTACACCATTATACATTAAAATAGTGAAATGGAGAATCAAAATCACTAACTTTGTGTAGGAGAACACCTTTGCACATTGAAGAGATGCAGTTAGTTCTCTTATTAGTGCACACCCTGCCTTTTTCTAACTTCTTGTGTTTATCAGATATTACTGGATGCAGCAGCACATTTGCACACAAGAAACTGTATGTTCATACCACTGATAATCTTGCCTTTAGATATTCTTGTCTTCACTGGAGCAAAACAGGGTGTGCAGAGATAGCTTAGCAAGCTGTAAAGAAGACTAAATGACCTGAGCAAGACTGGAGAAAAGCTAGCAGCCAAAACCTCAAGGTTTTCTGAACTCTACTGCTACATTTTGTACCTGTGGAAACCTGAGGTACGGCCCCTTGTTAACTTCATTTGTGAACGTACCATTAGCAGAATTCCTCCCGTGCTCCCAGAGCATTTATGCTGCCATTTGCTGTGAGAATCTTTGCTCTCTCGTCTCAGACAGCTTGCAGAGCACTCCAGTAAAACACAGTCTCCACGTCAAGGGCAAGCCTCCAGCATGGCAACATCTGGAGAAGAAAAAAAAAACCATCCCCTCCACCCCCATGTCCTTGAAAGTTGTTTCATTCTGAGAAAACAGCCTGGCAAAAACTCTTGTCCTTGTCCCTTCTGAGTTCCTCCCCCTTGCTCCCATCATTCACACCCAATGTATTTATTCATTTTATCAGATCAGAGAGCAGCATTTGGATTATTTCAAACAGCTAACGTTAATCATCAAGACAGAACCTGTAGTTTTTACGTGGTGGGTCTGTGCTGAGCTGTGAAGCACTGCTGCGGGCTTGCAGTGTGAGCAATAGTCTGAGTGAAAGCAAGATCATCAAAGCCCAGGCTAAGTGTCACAGAAACGGCTGCTCAGCCTGAGACTCTGATGGCCCTTCCTTTTCATCTTTGTTTAAAACAGAGATGCTAAGACAGAAACATCTCTCTTGAACTATTCAACACATCTTCAATCACACAATGGAATGCCAGTGAATACAAAATGTATTTCCCTGCTATTCAGATGACATTGCATTACAGTGACTACAGCTGTGTAGGCATCTGGCTATTTTCTGCATGCACAACTTTAGGTGTAAATTTTGTCTTTTGGTAAAGGGAATTTCCTTTGTCAGTTTGAAGTGACTTTTCATTACTGAGCTATTCAGATATAGTGCAATCTCCTACAGAAACATTCCTTTCCCTTCTTGCTTCTCTATTTCTAAAATAAAGGTTATGCTGACTGAAAGAGCATTTGTTTGCTAGAGGAAGAAACAACACTTGAACCGGAATCAGTCTTCCAGAAACAACTTTCCTTAACATGAAAGCATTCATTTTCTTTTTGCAATAGTCACATCATTATATCTCCCTGTCTTTCAAACAGCTCTTCATTTTGAGCAGCCATCATTCAGAACCAAGCTGCAGAGCACCAGGTGGTCTGATATAATATTTATGGGTTTCAACCTTTTCACTAGCTACTCTTCTATACCAAACTACATATAATAAATACAAGTTTGCTCAGGAAAACAAATTGAAACTTTAAACAAATGTAGCCTACATTATACAAGGGGTCAGAGAGGGTGTGCATAATAGTCCCTTCTGGCCTGAAAAATCTAAGTATCTATGAATTTTGAAATAACTGCATAAAATACAACACTCCAACCCTAAATTTTGCAGTAAACCTTTTCAAATATTAATGAGGAGCTGTGCAGCTGAAAGGGGATGATGCCCTTGGATCTTTGGCTAAGGGATGTTTGCCAATCTGTCTTGAAAAAAACTCCTTTTAGTTTCTGAATGAAGAGATGTAATTGCCTTACATGGTGGAGTAGGGAGTAATGAATGTATTAGCTCATTAAAAGATCATCATCATCATAATCATCTACAACACCATCACAAAACAACCAGGACACATTATGGTCCGAGTTACTTACAAAGAAATTAATTAAAAAGCATAGGTAACACGTCTGACGTTGCAAAAGTCTCTGTTCCTTTGCTGTCTTGGTGTTCTTCCAGGTGTTACATATGGATGAAAAATTAGTAACTTGGTATCAGCAATGGTGCTCTCTTTCACAAAACTCTAATAGTAGTAATGGGTCACGTAAGCCCTGCTCTTACATAGAATTACAAGGACAGCAGGGCTGGCAAAAGACCTCTGGTACAGACCAAGAAAAGAACAGTCCAGTCATTCCTGTTAACTCTAATGCCCTCCCCTAGCCCTGCCTGGAATTGGAGATGCTACCACAACAGCAAGTGAGACCATAATTGCTGCAGTGACATTGACTATTAAGTCGTCCCTTAGTTGTGGTTGTACTGGCTGAAGAAGTTACTGCTCCTCCACCATTTCCCGTTGAGCTGCCACTGCAACATCCTTCTGCCCTGTGTTGACTGTGAAGGACTTAATATAACAATTCTTTGCTATTTAGGGTGAAAACAACTAGTGGGCTTTCAGATGAGGGAGAAGTGGATGTAAGGATGCAGTAACCACCAGCAGGAGGTCAAGGATGAACAAATGGAAGCCAGGTGAGGGCAGGTGCCTCCTCCTGCAGGATAGCCGTAGCTGTTGGACACTAACGGTGCATAATTCCAACTTTGTAGATGCAGCCAAACAACATCCTGTCACGGACCAGGAACAGAGAAGTGAACACAAATATGCAGCCTCATGATACAATGTAATCAGCAATACACAATAACCTAAATCCAGTGGGCTGAAAGAAACATCTCCCCAAATTTAGTTGGGTTATACAAGGAGACAGACTTCTCCATGAAGTTTTGTAGACCCTGCTCTCCTTGCCGTGCATTCCTTGATATAATCTTCACTGCAATATGTATTTTTCTGTCTCTGCCCACTTGGATTCACACAGCACAGAGCTTCTGTACAACCGTATTCTCCTATCCCAGATGCTGCTGTGAGCTCTTGGTGAGGGTATGTTTTAGCACATAACCTCTACAAGCCTAGCTCTCCCTAAGACGATATTTTTTGATCTCTCATCAGGCTTCTGCTTATGAATTCACATGTTTGAGAAAGCTGAAATGTTTTTCTGTTTTCTCCTAATATTCCTTGAACTTAAAACATGAAGAAAACCTCCCAAGCTGGCATGTGCAGGTAGCTTAGGCTTATCCTGATCTTCAGAGTAGTCACAGAACCCTTTCAGACAGCATTAATTTTCTCTTCATTCTCAGACATGAGACCTTGTCAGCTCATGGGGAATGATAAAAAGTCCTCTCACTGCCAGATATCAGGATCATAATGTTGGTGTTGAATCCTGAAGAGCAAATTTGAAGAAGCACTCAGGAAAAACATATGGTTGTTTTCCTAGCCTACTTCAGGGTACCAAGTGTTTTAAAACCATTTAGAAGAGCCAGAGAATATATCATCGCCTTAGTGACAGCTGTTACTTGCCTGCAAGTAGGAAGAAGGAAAGAGAGTTACATGCCACGGGCTTGAAGGGCAGCTTTTCCCAGCAACCCTCTTCTCTTATGAAGGTCATAGCCCTTCTTCTGACCACAAGTGAAGATGTCCATGACACAAACCCCACAGGACCACAAGGAAGTAGACTGAGGTGCGTGCCACACTTCAGAAGCACTGGTCATGCACTCTGCTGGGCTGTTTGGTTCTGAAATGGGCTCTTGTCCAGTTCCTATTGGAGAGACAACTGTGTATATATGAGAGATGCACAGATGTTCCTCCTCTTGGAAACACACTAGGGTGGTTTGTCATGGTACACGTGGAGGCCAGACAGATAAAATATGCTGAGCTAAATTACACCTCTGAGTCTTCTGGCGACATGTTGGAAAGACTTGAGTTCCTGGGGTTTGCTGAGGTTCTTTGTTCTTGGAGAGGAGGTTTGCTTTAGAAGCTGAGCACAACAAAACCAAAATTACAAAAATAGTAGCAGTAGCTGCCACCATCTAAAATTTCATTTGTATTTGGCTTGACCACATTTGAGCTCAGGCAAACATGTGGCAGAGTTTTGTAGCACAAGCCACCAATAAAGCAACTCAATCCACAAAAGCGTACATGGTGGCTTTTCTGAGCAGCTCCCAGAGAAGAAGGAAGGAACCTTGAAGCAGCCTTCCAACCTCAGAGAACCCCTGTCAGCTCATACAAGCCTGGCCCAGGTAACTCCTTTCCCTGAAGACAAGAAAGTGTCTGCCTGGAAGGCTCCCAGCTCAAGGACAGCCAGATCCAACAAAAAAAGTTCTTTCCCTGCTTCCACTGCCTATTTGTTTTGTAGCCACGTACAAAAAGATGTGAGCTGTCAGACTGCTTGAGTGGGCTTGCTATCAAAAAGGCTTTTAAGAGGATAGTCAAGAAGCATAGGAGCATTAAAGAACTTTTACAATAAGGTCCTCCCTCTTTCCTTCACTTTGGCTAACACTGTCAGCTGCAGAAAATGAAGTCCATCACATTTCTTAGTAAACACATCCTAGTAACTTAAAAACGTTATGGAACAATACCTCCCACTTTTCTGAAACAATTAAGAGTAATAGTGAGATTAATGTTTCTGAAGAGTGTGTGTGTACACAGAATGAAATAAGGCCTTTAGAAATTTTTATAACAATGGGGAAGCAATATCCCCTACAGTGAGCCTGAAACTGTCTATACCATGAAAAAATAGAAACTCTCCTTTCCACAGATCCATCTCCAGAGCTTAATTCTTCCCACAGTTTGTCCTGTCTCTGTAGGGGCTACACACCTCCAAGTTGCTCCATCATCTGCGATGGAGTTGCTGCCGCAGCCTTGCATTTTTGAAACCTCTGTGTACACAGTGTTATGTGTAGATTTAAATCTTCCTTGGGATTTTCAGAGTGGTGAGCATTTACCTCCATATTTCACGTTTTGAAAACTGACCTTCTCAGCTGCTAAGGAATTAAAAAAAAAAAAAAAAGCACAAATAAAAATCATGCTGCAGATGGAGACTTCTACCTGCAAATCACATATCCAGTGTTCAAGGCTTGATAAAGATCAATGACGGTATAGGGTTGAAATAATCATTTTACTTTGGCAGAAATTGCAGAAAAAAGGATTTTCCTCTTCTGTCAAGTAATCATGTTATTCCCAGTGTATTCAACTCACCTGTTCTTTTCTTCAGCACCATTTAGAAACAGCTAACAACAGTGACAAAGATCGTGTTGGCATCACTGCGATGAGCATTTTATCTGCGCTCCTGGAAAATGACAATGTGGCCCTCCCCACAGTCAATGAAAACATGTTGCCTGATGTTCTGGAAAGAAGGGAAGCAGCAAAGAGGGAAGCTTTTTTCCTTAAAAAACACAGGCAGCATTGCTATTATAGTCTTACCCTCCTCATGTGAAAAAATAATTCAAATGATGTAAAAATAAGATCTGGAGAGGCTGCAAGTAAAGAGTGTTCACTGCAATAAAAACATTACCCAAAGAAAAGAGTGCTGAACGGTACTGAATATGTGCTCATACAATACCTGGAGGACCCTATAACAAAGTAATAGCCCCCCCAACTCACCTGCCTGCAGAGATGGCTCCACCTAAAATAACTGTATTGCAACTAATAATTCTCAGAAGCTTTTCAGATCTCTGGTATTTCCACTATTATATATTCTTTGCATTGCTTACTGCCTAGCACCCACTGTAACAGCTACTGTACAAATGCAAACCAGAAGAACCTTCACTGCCAAACAGGTGATAGCAAAACAGTTAACAATAATTTCAGCTCAGAAGCCACCACAGACTAGTAACCTCTACACACAAAATCGAAGGTGTTTCCAGATTTCTCGACTCAAAGAAGTTTGCTTACTTTGAACATCGCTAAGAAATGTTTTCTGTAATGTTTTCCAGTTTCTGTGGAAAGTCATTATCAGAGCATTTCTCTTTTAAAATTCTGCATGAAAAATTTCAAAACGAGGTCTGTGATGGGACGTATGGAATCCACAGCCAGGTATGATGTAAGGTCTGTCGGTTCTAGAAACTGTATATGCTGAGCTGCAGAAAAGTGCAACCTGATTACTCGTTTGTTAAAGGACAGAGTGAAAGCCAAATTGTAGTACTCCAAAACCACAGACAGGTGGGATATTCATAGAATAGAATCATAGAATGGCTTGTTTTAGAAGGGAGCTAAAGACCACCTGGTTCCAGACCCCAGGATACAGCTGGCTTTCTGGGCTGTGAGCCCACACTGCCAGTTCATGTTCAGACTCCCATCCACCAGATCCAGAAATCCTTCTCATCAGGGCTGCTCTCAACTCGTTTATCTCCCAGCCTGTATTTATTCTGGGGGTTGCTCCAGGCCAGGTGCAGCACCTTGCAATTCGTCTTGTTAAACTGGATTCCCACAGGCCCATTTCTTGGGCTTGTCCAGGTCCCTCTGAATGCCATTCCATCCCTCAGGTGTGTCATCTGTAGGCCTTGCCTTTTCCACTGATGTAGACATTCAATCATAACTTGTAATTATTTGTGTTTGCACCTTTGTTCCCAAATGTATTAAAAAAACACCAACAAAACCGAACGGTCCTATTTTAGGCAGTTGCAGTACACCCGCACTTCTCTTTCATCCAGCAGGGGTCCTAGAACCCAATTTACTCACTCTTCAATTGCTTGCTGCAAAAATTAGACTTTAAGGATGGTTGGAAAGATGCCTGTTAGGTTTTATGTGTATATGTCTCTAATTCTTATTCTAAATAGATACATAAACAGAAACGTATGCAGGTGCAAAAAAGTCCATGAAAATATGTACTTATAGAAGGACTTCAGATGTCATGAGCATGTCACTGCTTTGACCACAGGTGGGAGGTTTCTCCTTCTGCCTCTTCCCCCATCTTTCTGCCTCCAAACATTAGTGTGTCATAGGAAAAGAGCAGGGCAGGCAAAAAATGGATGAGGCATTGGTTTCTCAGCTGGAACCATAAACCATGAATGTAATGAGAAGAGGAAGAAAGAGTCAAGATTGCTGGAAGCCAGTCACATGTTCCTGTGGCTCTTAGTTTCCCCATTCCAAAGGGACACAGCATGGGCTCTGCATTATCTGCTTATTCAAAGGTAGGTAAAAGGGGCACATCTACTGTATTCAAATTTGAACACATCCTGCAACATTGTGTGATAGATTCTCCACTAACATCATGATCTTCCCACACTGCTAATTGCAGAGGCTGCTAATCTGTCTGAGAAGCCAGAATGATATTAGCTTTCAACAGGATTTACATACATTCAGCCTTATTTCTGCATCAGCTAGCAATTACAGTTTAAACTGTTGAACGTGCAGCTTGCTGTAGGCTTAAGTAATATTTAATAGCATTAACAATGCACTTCCAAATAACCCTCCAGATCTCTTTACAGGCTCATCAATTCACTACATTTGCCCTCATCCCAGCACCAAACATTGCCCCAGTGCCTGCTGCCCCAGCCCAAGCAGAAAAAAATAGTCTGAGTCCTCCAGTAAAAGGACCTTCTGTCTGCCACTGCAAAGTGGACACACTGGAAGAAAAAAGCGCTAAGACTGTCAAAGACATCAATGTTCAGAAGACAGTAGCAGCAAAATCCTGGAGAGTAGGCCGTGTGCTGTCTAGCAAAGTATCTGCTTTTGTGGCACACAGGCTGAGTCTGATCCTTCCTGCCCTTTGTGAAGCTGGGCTTTGCAGTCACAGCTACAAACGCGATTTCAGTGCTAGGGTCCACCCCCTGAGCGATGCACCAGAGGAGGAACAACATATCCTCTGCTCCTGAGGAACATGGTGTTCTCCTGCCCAGTCCTGTTGTCTAGAAAGCTTGGGAGCACTAATGGGCTTGACATACCTCTCCCCTCTTGATGGCTCCATGGCACGCAGTACTTTTTTTACATTCAGAAACTGATAAATTAGGGTAAATGCCATCTGGAGTATATGGACAATCTATTATCATCAAAGTGAGTGGCAAAGCTTCTGTTTCCTTGTCACGGAACCAAAGTTGTTGTGACTTAAAAAAATAAGATTAGAATTAAGCAAACCCACAAATGCTTCTCTGAAGCAGAGCCAGAAATGGGCTGCCTGTGCAAAACATACAACAAAAATACAAAATATGGTTTTTATGAGTATTCCTGCCTATAGACCCTTTTGCTAACATTTTCATAGAAACAGAGCATGAAAAGTTACATGTTTGTTCACAGAGAAACCATTATATGGGTATGACTCAGGTGATTCTGAACAACCATTTGTTAAATCTTGTGCAGTGTTCACTCTGCTCTATCAAATGGTTATTTGCATTACCAGAACAATTTAACACAGTTGATCTGAAGCAACATAATTATCCATTATTATATCGTTTGAACTTCTTTTTCATTGTCTTGGCAGCAAAAGGCAGACCTCTCTCTTTTATTTTTCTATTAAGCATTTTATACTTTTATATCTTATTATATTGGAAGAGAAAAAAGTCCAACTTTAAAAAAGGGCTTTACTTTGGTTTTCTACCACTAAGTTGTACTTAATTGACATCAAGTAAAATCGAGCCAATTCAATTACTTCAGATTAAATAATCAGTTACAGAGAGAGACAAGTAACAGGCGTATATACGTATACCCAGGCAAATATAGACAACGGTAGAAGGAAGCCATCCATCAAATAGAAAGAAAAAAAGAGAATTCAATGTGTACTGATTTGCTGTAATACATAGCACAGCACAAGAGCATCTTCCAGCCAAAGATCTTGCTGAACATTACAAATTATCACATTCTCTCACAAATGAGGAAACTGAGGCTTGAAGAAATGAAACAATTCTTTCAAATTCATCAAGTCAGTGTCAGAGAAAGGAACAGCACCAGCTCTTCTTCCTCCAAGCCTCAGGGAGTACTGAATGAGAGCATGAAAGAGGAAGAGATCACAGTTACAGAACTTACTTTGTCATCACAGCTAGCAGCTCCAATTTAGCCACTACTTTTGGTGTGCTTTTAGAGATCAGAGTTAGGGGCTAGATGCACTCTGGATGGGACAGCTCAGATGACAAGACTTCCCCACAAGAAACTAGAAGACCATCAGGAGGCATTTATTTGTCCTTCAACAGAAATCACCAGGCTGAATGAAGAAATTTTTTTCATGTTCACACAAGGTTTTGCTCCAAAGCAGGTGGACTCCAATGTGCCAAGGTTCTAGCAGGATATTGGTTTATCCAAACAGTTAAAAGCTCCTCTACAGAACAAGTCATGATGAGTCCTGCTTTATTCCCAGGGTTCCCTGAAGACATGGTAATGCTCTTCTAGGACTCCACTGCCATTAGACTGTACAACAAACAAATTCTCTATACACCTGACTACATTGCTGCAGAGGATGCTGGCACCAAAAAAGAAGCTCTTACAAATTACAGTAACCTTCATAATTTAAACACCTTTGTCGTCTTCTTTTCCTCCTAGGTAAAACTGTGCTCCTTCATTTTGTTCCCAGTGCTATTTTATTAACAGACAGCTATGAGAGTGATTTTAGGTAATATTTTTATCTCTTTAAGAGTGATCACTCACAGAAACATCTATCACTATCCTATAATACAATTTACTTTGTTACTGAAGGTTTGAGCACCTCTTTGACAGATCTCCAGCCTCACTTAGTATGGTTGGGAACATTTGTCCTATAATACACAGCAGGTTAAGTCAAACATGAAACTGTAATCAGGTCTATCTTGCAGACAGTAAATGAAGAATCAGTCCCTAATGACTGTCTAACTTCTGGTAGGTCTTTTGATGAATTAAAACCATACCTGGGCCTGAACTTTGGTACCAGAGTTACTGCAGCTTGTAGATGCCAATGCCCCAGCTCCTAAAGACCAAACCATCCTTTTCACACTATGTGCCTGTATGCAAAAGCAGATTGGTAAGATGTTTTGGGCAGTGCAAGCTAGGTATCCGTTGACCTTGGAGTTTAAGTAAAATAAAAAGCAAATTAATGGCTTTCTCCATGTTTCCTCTTGGCTATATTTAGTCAGGCTTCAAGAGCAGATGAAGCTTGTCACTTCTATACAAGGATGACTTAATAAACTGATTGGCACTTTATCACTGCCTCAAAGTCACCCTACTGTTCTAGAGATGTCCAAACAGATTAAGTATCAAAAACAAACATGAAGGGCAGTTCAGTGAGCTGCAGCTTATGTCAAGATCATATAGAGGGGTTTACAGATAGTCCTTGTGTTCACCTGAAGACACAACAGGAGGAGGATTTAGGAAAAGCTGACTGAAAAAAATCAGGAAATTTGAGTCATGAGAAGCAAATACTTTTCTGAAACAGAAAGACACACAGCTATCTAACATAAAAATCCTTGTGACTGCATCACATCATTAAAGAAAACTAAGTTAATTTAAGTGAGAAGGGGGGAAAAAGCCTATTAGAAACAGAAGAGGAAAAAGGTGGGAAATCTGAGAAAATGACAGGCCTGTATTTTACAGCAGCAGACATGTGAAGCCAAGGGTTATAAGGTATGGGTACATAAAATAAAAGGATATATGTTTGAGTGAATGTGGCAAGAAAGGCATCAAATGACAACATTACCAAGTCTTGCAAATCCAAACTGGTACCAGTAGCTACATGAGTTCTTCACAAAGACAGTACTATCACAGCTGCATTTGCCTTCAGTTCTTCTTGCCTCTTCAGGACTTTTATCTAGCTGGTGGGACTACTCATGTAGTACAAGTATTACTGCTAAAACCACTGATGTTATATACATCAGAGTGGTATTTTACATCAGGGGGCTTGGTCTCACAAGGCAGCAAGCATTTTGGCCCAAAAAGGGCTCTAATACCGAAGAAGGAGGTAACTAAGAAGAGGAATTTCCCCCTCTTACGTGAGCAGCATGTCAGTCTATCATGTTACCTTTGGGCTTGAACCCCTCCATGCATCTTGGCTCCCTGGTCACCCATATTGCCTAGGCTTTGCTCGAGACTCTGTCTCTTCCCTGAACTGATTCCTTGTTTGTAAGGTGATCTGAGTTCTGGCTGCCCTGATCTCCACTCCATCCCTGTAAGAACCATGAGCATAACTAGCTTAAGCCCCCAGCCCTGGTATCTCCTGCACAGCTGCCAAAGGCACAGAAGATATAGATGCTCCACCAACATGCATCATATCAAAGACATTCTTTACAGCCAGTCTGGACCAGTGATTGAGAACAAGCTTCTGCAGCATAAATACATTATAAACGACAAACAGAGCTTCAAAATGCCTGAGGCACCACTAACTTCAGTAGCAATGGCTTTTGCATGCTCAGAAGATTTTTAAAATCAGGGGAAACGTGTGCTATGTCTTTAGGAAAATTATCCATTAATCCTTGAAGTGTCCTGAAACACAGGCAGTGCACTGGGGTGCACTGGGAACAGGTTTATTCACTAAATCTTTCTTGGAGTGGAAGAGAGTGTGAGAAGGAAGACAATGTTATTGAAAGCATTGGTAATTTCTCAAAGCTGTACTGAAGTTTGCATTTTATAAAGCGAATCAGTAAAATTTATATGGAGTACTTTAGTAGCATATATATTGTATATTCTGAATGTAATACTGTGAGATTCTATATCTACCAGTCTTTTCTTGTGGACACCACTATTTACACAAGTAGATCCTGACCTGGAGCCCCTGTGCTCAGACTCAGATCATTTGGATAAGGCACTGAAAAGCTTCTATAAGTTTTATTAAAAATCAGACATATATATACTATAAAATACATACTCTTTCTAGAACTGGTGCTCCCAGTCTGGCAAGGATTTCTTTCTTAGAATACCTCTGGGTAGACAGCAATATACAGGATATTCATACAAACTCTGGAGTATACTGCAGGACAGGAGGTTAACACATTTGGCACAGGATAAAATGATTCTTCATCACAGGTCAGTGGAAATCCACCAAGTTACTTTAATGGGCTCTATGTAAGGAAGGCCCCATGAAGACTGCCAGATGTACAGGTCAGACTTGCATCTAAGCAGATCTTCCACACTGCATCAAATAACCCTTCTGAAAAGAGTCCATGATGTTTAAAAGCCACAGACTGGGAAAGCTGACTCTCATTGGCCTAATGTTAAAGACTGTAATCCTAGGAAATAATTCATACACCAAAAATTAAGACAGATGCTGATTAGCTTTTAAAAGCACACTGCACATGCACATGCTAAAATATTCTGAGTGATGGTAACTCACACACAGAGATAATGATTGCTTTTAAGTGATGAGTGCTGAAGCAATGCATGGCAGAAAACCACTCTGACTTAATGTTGGTGGTGAAATAAAAGTGGAAAATAAAAAGGGGAAACAATTTATTCACCTTATTTAGGATATCTTCGTCTGGTATTTACTGCAAAATGATTGTAACACTTTGTACTGACTGTGTGTAACAGGATGTGCTGGAAGCAGTACAGCAGGTTTGGCCTGGAAAAGATGAGAGCTCCCTTTCTGAGAAAGCCATCCTGGGTCATCTCCCTTCCTGAGCTGTAAACCTTCCTGACTGTCAACATAGATGCTGAACTGCTTCAGCAAGGTGACTGGATTCACAGCTGCTATGAGGCTCATGAAAAGCACAGAAATCCATCAAGGGAATCCAGGGCTGCCTTTCACTTGGCAGCAGTTCAGTTACTTTGTCATCATCTGACTGGGCACCTGTCTCATCTGATCAATTTTCGTTTGTTTTTTGTTTTTTTTTTTTTTTTTTTTGCACAAAACCAACTCTCTGTCTTCATCTGTGAAATTTGAGGAAGTTTCTGCTGTGTATCCTGCCTACAACTAAATGTCCGTGACACCTGCCTGTGACCTCTGGAAGGCTGTTTGTGCTACAGCAGCTGCCGTGGTGCCAAGAGACTGCCACGAGACGGCAATGTTTCAGAAGTCTTGTGCTCTGTCTGGACAGACAGCACTACAGCTTTCGGGGATACATGCTGTTTTATGGAATAATTCATTGTCACAGAAAGAAGACCTCCAAAGAAGGACTAGAAAAGGACAGGCAGTGCAGTTTTCTGTTATTTAAATTTGGTTGTTCAGGCAAAATTCTGTCATCTGCCTTGCATTTCACATTGTAATTGTCACTTAATTTTCATTCCTTTCTTTTCTAGCATTGGTGTCAGTGAGCTTCACTTGAAGCCATGTTATATTTCAAGCATGTTTGAGATGATCTGGGCTGCTGTTCTCTCTAGATAGCATTGTCAGAGCTGAACATGTTCATCCCTAAAGGTGAATGACAAAGCTTTTGTAACAGCATATTTTTACAACTGTAAATGATCCCAAGTAATTTAGAGAACATGGGCAAATGCCTGCGTTTAATCAAGAGAGTGAGATGCAGGCAACTGAACTATGCCAGCTCCTCATCTGGCATGAGAGGTTTTCTGCAGCTGTCCAGCTGATGGTTAAGGAATAAATCCAGCCTGATGGAAGCTATTTGCCTCATGCATTTGCAGATTTCGCTCTGCCCTCCTATCAGCAAGTCCTCCTCACTGGTTAGTGCAACAGTGACAAGGCCTTTGGGCTTTCCCACCACAGTAGTGCTGTGCCTGTATCCAAGTGTCCAAAAGCCTGTCCACTTTGTCAACACGGTGTTGTATGAAGAGATGAAAAATATCCA
The DNA here is from genome assembly GCA_013399895.1 of Serilophus lunatus. Lineage (NCBI taxonomy): Eukaryota > Metazoa > Chordata > Aves > Passeriformes > Eurylaimidae > Serilophus > Serilophus lunatus. The sequence continues at coordinate 434,438 of VXBA01001020.1, read as the reverse complement.
AACACATGGCTGCAAACCCTTTTCTAAGTGTTTGCCATAAAATGTTTTATTTGGGATCTTTCAATTTGGATGGAGCAAGATATTTCAGACAGCCCTTAGAAAGGATTATGCAGTTCTATGAACCCCATGGCACTGCTGGGTTTCAGTGCTGATGACAGTCAGCTTATCAGCTCTGCTTCCTCTGGGGCCAATTTTTGTTCCCTGGAAGCGGCTAGAGACAGAGACTGCTGTTTCTTCTACTTTAAGTCAACCTAGAGAAGAGAGCTTGAGATGACCAAGCTCAAAAGGATAACAACAGATCCAAAGATGAAACTCATCCAACAACATCACTGACAACAACTCCTAAAAAAGGCCAAACTTCTAAACCATAGCAGGGACTGAAGCAATACCCTCTGAAATCCATGGACAGGGTTACAGATCTTGCTGTAGCTTTTAATGTCCCAACCTTTATTGTTGCTTAGATGTGAGCCAAAAGCAACACAATTTGACATTCACCTTCCAGGGAGATTGTGCGCTAGTGACAGGAAAGCCGTTGGACTGCTTGTAGATAAACACCTTTGATATGAAACTGCTGGAAGATTCACAGGGCTATTTTTAAAGTAGCTTTTGGAACAACTTTTCAGAGCAACATTGCTAAACATGTAAGATTTTCTGTCTGTATACTCGTTACAAAGCCTATAGCTTTTTGTTTTCAGCTTCCAATAAAATGAGCACCTTTACTTGTGCCAGGTGTACCCAATAATTGATATACTTTTGCTGTTATCTATGCGCTTCAAAAATGATCTTTCATCATGGTGGCTGTTAGGGAGTTTGCCATAAAAAAAACAAGTGTAAACAGCATAATCTAAGATCTTGCTTCCTACCTACATCCTGCCAAGCCCTTTTGCATTCTAAAGCTTTAGATTCTTTCCATTATTACCAGACTTTTCCATTTATGCTTGAATTGTTTAGTAGAATGCATGACATACATATTAAACTCATAGCAAACACAGAGCATGTATATTCAATAACTATAAACCATATCCTTTTCTGCATATGAGCTCATTGCTTATGCCTGTCTGGTATATTAAAACATGCATTTCTGGGAAGCTGCAATAAAATAAAGTTTAGTAAAACATACTTAATCACAGTGATAAAGAAATAAAGTTGCATCTGGACTGAAAGATCATTCTTAATAGTTATGGAGATGATTATGTCTTGCCTGGTGGAACAGCCAAGAAAGTTTAAACACAATGTTTATCCCGAGTATTTGCATAGAATTTAAGAAAAATTAAGTCCAAATTCTTTTTGCAAGACAAGAACCATTTTGGCAAAAATGTTTTTGCTTTCTCCCTCTTCTGCCCCTTCCCATTAAGCAAAAATCAAGCACTCTCATAGCTCTATGGCCTTTTTGGAGGGACACCCAAAAGGTCTTGGCCAATTGAAAAGTACATCCTGGCCTTTTACTGGGTATCACACCATCATATATGTAAAACCACTGTGATTCCTAAGGCCTCGCCTTTTCCCTGACCCCACCAGATACTCACAGCTAGGGGCAGACCACATCTACATGCACACTACAAACACAGTAATGAAGTCTAGCTGCCTGGCAAAAATACCTAGCACTGCAGAGTGGCTTGAGAAGGGGCCTAGGACTGGAACAACATGGTTCTAATACTCATCATCAATCCCAGTGTGAAACCTCTGGAGAGATCCAGGTCCACCCGACATTTTGTTTACTTCATTGTAACTGTGCTGGACGTACCATTCTGGATTTGCTCTACATTTCCTAACATGGTTATGGAGTCAGGCCTTGATCCTCCCACAGCATCTTCCTGTCTCAGTGCCCTGCTGTTATTACCTAGCGCTGTATATCACCTGCTGATCATCAAAATCAGATGTTCTCTTCATAAAGAAATAGTAGATTTAGGTCTGATGCTGTATGCAGTCTATTTCTACTGGGGCTATGTTCCCACTCAAGATAGAACAGCCTATTTCTTGTCCTTGCATCACCTAGAAACAGTATCAGTTCTTTGTGGGAGCCCCTGCATGTGGCACACTGAGCCCACTGTTGATGCTATGCAAAAGTAGAGAGTGCAGCACACTGGCACTCCCTCCTGGGAACCTCTGCTTACCATAAATTATATTTGTTACCTCTTGGTTCAGCAAGTTATATTTACCTCAACATGCCCCTCTTTAGGCTCTGTTACTCATTTTCTCTTCTTCTGGAATCCAGTGCTCTGCAGTGGTCAGTCATCATTTCAGCCTCAGACTGAGATCCACACTTCACAGCTGTCTCTTGCTGGTTTGTTCTGTAGGTGTCCTTCTGGATAGATATGAGCACTTCCTTGAAGGAGATAAGCACAGATATCATCAGGTACCTACATCCATTAAGTATTTAAGCTATTTGACTTAAACCAACTGACATTGCTGGCGCAGAGATAACAATACTGGGAAGACAGGTGCAACATCAAACTGCCTTTGTGCAGATTGGACAATTTAATGTTTACACCAAGCGTAGAAGTGACCAAGATACAGGGCTCCTCTATAAGCTAACGTTGCCACAATGCTGCTATAAGGTACCGTTTGTCCCTTACTCTGGCAGACCTGGAGATGTCGAGGAAGAAACCACCTTTTAAAATGGGCTCTTCAATCTAACCCTTTACTTATTCACCATGAATTAAGATAAAACTGATTGAATACTCAAGTGGAACGTTTCTCATTACTAGTCACATGCTCTAAGTCCTGAAATTTCCCATGAATGCCAGTTCTAAACCTGCAGGATACAAGCAGTAATAAGGTGATATGTTTGAGGCATCAGCACAACAGTCCTTTATAACTGTTTTGGCTAAAGTTACAGTCATGCTTTACTAAGCTTTAATGTCAGATTTGCTTGTAAGTACTCCTTCTGAAGTTTGACTGTGACCCTGCAGTTAGCTTTCAAAAACCCATTCAAAGTGGCAAGTGCTCATTTGTGGCTTTGTGGTTTATTTACACATGAGCACAAGAAATCCCCAGCTAGAAAGCTGAAGAATTATTCTAAATGTTTATGGCTACCAGTAAACTGAAAAATAAAGATACATCTGCCAACAAAAATGCCTCTTTTTCCTACTTTCATAACAAGAATTTTAAAAAAATATTAAATTAGAAAATTTTCTCTGAACACATTTGAAGTTGGAGTTTAAGCAAAAAAAGCTAAGAAAAGAAGAGCCTAACAGAAAATGTCTTTTAAAATAACTTGAAACAAAAACTGCATTCCCAGACTTAGCACATTGCACTCATATTAGGCCTTTAATTTGCCATGCAAGTAGGACTTGTGGGCACCACATGACAGTCATATGTAAATTCACCAAAAGAAAAAGAAGAAAAGTAAAAATTTAAGACAACCTTGGAGAACCACTGGTGTTGACTCACTAGAAGCCAGATCACAATGCAAGAAAAGCAAATTTGCCTGTGTACCCACAGTACCAGGAGTATGCATCCCTGGGGCTGCACTCCTGAGCAATGTGGAGTGTGTTTGTGGCCACAAAACTACCAGCAATACAAAAACATGCAGATAAGTTGAAAGTTTATTTCTTTAGATATTCTTTTGGAAGTAAAACATATTTGGTGTTCTTTGAGACTAAACAAGGCAGATGAATGGCCTTTGAGGTATCCGCTTAAACCCAGTTCTGGTCCTGAGTTTGGTTTGTTTGGTGTTTTGGGTATTTTCGTGGTTTGGGTTTTTTTTTTGTGTTGTTTGTTTGTTTTAGATTGTCTAACTCACAGGAAAATTACGAAGTTGTTGCTCCTGTTATGTTTTTGGAAGATGCCCTTCACCATGTGTTCGGGAAAGTGCTCCCCTCAAAGCGTTCCCCAAACATCAACATACCTGGTTTTACAGGGTTCTTTGCAACTAATATACCATCCAAACAAATTACATTGCAGAACAAAAAAGTGTCACTTTCCATCATCCCTCTCCTTCAGAAGGCAACCCTGAAATTTGCATGGAAAGAAGCAGACCAAGCAGTAGAGAGAAGCCTGAGGAACTCCTTAAAGTACAGTTCCATGGGAAACTACTGTGTCACTTCAGATTAATAAATATATTTTAATTTTTATACCTTAAATATTGGCAATTTTTACTTTCTGCCATCCCAAACCACAGAAGAAAAAAAAAAAAAAAAAAAAAAAAGAAAAAATCTCTTTCTTCAAAGAAGGAGAGGAGAAAGGAAATCCTTTAATATGTCTTCAGGTGGAAACACTTTGTACCCAGCATTGCTATCGAAAGTGAATGTTTCTTTTTGTGTTTCCTGTAGTATTTTCTGGATGACATAAATGTCATTGTCTCTGTTTTTACCATCAGGGAACTGTAGAGTTGAGTTCTCAACGATTTGTGCTTACTTTTTTCACCCTCCAAATTTTCAGCTTGCTGTCAATATTTAGTTAGGCTGGTGCTTTCCTGCCACCACTGAACAGAAACAATGGGTACCTGACAGCATGAATGCCACACTGCTTATGGAGGCTGCTGTCATTGGAGAGCAGTTTGGAGAAGCATATTTTATAATTATTAATGCATTAGCACTCCAACAAAAGATAGTCTTCTCTGTACCTTCAGAGTACGCAGCAATAACACCATCACCATAATAGTTAAAACATTACCTTGGCCTGCCAGAATCACTTAGTCACAATCTGCAATGCTGAATTAAAATGTTCCTTCTTGTTCCACATACTTTACACGATATTTATGTTTAATTTGCATTTGGATTTATAAACCGCAACCCCACTGACACTGTACTTTCCTCTCTCCTCCTTCTACTTCTGTAGGCATGAACCTTGTTTACTGGCTTCCTACTATAACCACAGCTAGACTTCAAGCATCTTTTATGCTATCCCTGCTGTAACCATCTCCCATGTTTGCCAGCCTGCTACAGGGGAAACTATGGACTTCACCTCCCGTGATTCCAGCAGGGACTTGCTGGTGCATAAAATCTCACAGGAACACAGCTCACGTCAGGGCACCCGTATTGTTAAGCCTGTTAAATGTTGCTCCGTTCTTCCATTTTATGAGCAAAAAGACTATAGCTTTGGGCGCAATTATTACCCGTCTTTCTGTGGCCATGGGTGGGTGATTTATACAGCCCAAACACATCAAGGAAATCACAATCATATCATGCCTTTCATTTTGGAGGTGCCAGAGAGGAGGTGAGGCAGGACGGTGAAGTGGACTGCAAGGCATCTGAGCCTGACTTCCACAACTACTATGTTTTCCTCAGTAATGCATGGTGGGTCAGCTCACTGAGGGCCAGCACCCATCCATTCACTGACACTTGCCCAGTTTCTGTGTTTAGACTAAAAGCCTCAGCTCCCCTCTGTGCATATGTGAATTCCCTAGTACAAAAGAGGCTTTGATCCTGTGATCCAAATGAGACTCTGATCTTGGTTGGGGATCATAGGTGCAAATGCTGCAGAAATAATAACAGATGGAATATCACAGTGATATATTAATTACCATATAGAACCATATAGAACGAATAGGGGAACATTTCTGGGCAAAGATCTCATAAATAAACCAAATGCGAATGCATAAATAAGTAGAATGCAAACACATAGGACTATTATAAGGGCAGAAGTGTGAAACTTTTTTTTGTCTGTATGTTAAGCAGTCCTTGACATGTCTTTTAAAATTTATATATTTACACTGGCAGAAGAACAATCCTTTCTACCTAAACTACAGAAAGAAACCTAAACCATGCTGGATAGCTTTACCATCAGATCTATTTTTTCTTTCTTTTCAAGTATAATCAAATTCTTTCCCATGCCTACCTGCCTGTTACATTTATGAAGAACTATGCGTTGTGGTCTGAGGAAGGTATTTGAAATCATATGCATGCACTGAAGGTAAAAAGAAATCCAAACCAAGTATGTCTTCCTGGAAGTAGGCATTATAAATCATACTGGAAGAAAATAACAGGGAACAGGCAAATTTTGGTCCCTACAGAGACATGGCTTTCTAACACTAGTGTATTTTTCTCGCCATTTTTTTCATATCAGAGGCTCAGGGGACACTATTTAAAGGTCAACTGAGGAAAGAGAAGCACATGGTACTCCGTGTAGAAATTGCAAGGACGACCCAGAGGCCATTAGCTTCTATGCCAGGATGGCACAGGGTGCAATATGGGGCCACAGGAACTAAAGCACAAGTAGCAGCACAGAGAATCCAAATCACTTCAATATATCTTAAGAAAAGAGAAGAACTAGAGAAATCAGGACCTCTCGACTCCTGTTCACTTGCCTCTCTCTGTCCTGGATTTGAGGTGATCGCCTCAGTGGCAGATCTCCTAAGGCTAGCTGGCCAAGATCTTGCCCTCAAAGTAAAGAACCCCTTGTGAGGTATCTGACCCCTCTGAAGCATTGCAACGCAGGCAGACACTTATCCAGGGGAGCTCGGTCCCCAGGTCTGTCAATACCGAGCAAAGATCCACAGGCAGGACATCCTCATCACCCTGCTCTGGTTCTCCTCTCATCAATGGATAATTTCAAGCTCCCTCCCATCCACTAAAAAATCTACCAGGTAAGCTGTGGTGCGAACGTGAACGTTAAAATTTTCTTCTAAACCCAACAGGTACTCATTGTTACACAGACAGAGGGACTAGGGTTAGTGTGTATTTAACTGATGGACATTTCACATTGCAAGGTTTTCCCTAATATTCTAGAGCAATAAGCGCCTTGAACTAATTGCAAAGTGTATGTTTGTTTGGTGTTTTTTAGCAAAGGAGAACTTCCTTTAAGATGTGTGGTTATCAGTAGCAGAGTACTATCAGTGGCTATTTTCAACTCTGGGAAAGTATTTTCATTATAACTTCTTGATCTCTATTCCTGGTAATTTTGCTTATGTTTCATCTCTTATGCTAACATTTTCCAAGCTCAATGTCTGCCCAAAAAGAGCATTTTTTAGAAAGCTGGAGAAACTTTCCCTTCAGTTCAGCAGTGCAGTTTTAACAAGGGTCCCTCACAAAAGCCTGGTAAAACTTGCCTCACTGAAACCAAAACCAACACACATTTGGGTGCCTATTGCTGCAATCACAATGCAGAGAAGGGACAAAAGAATTATTCAGCCTAAGTAAGACCCAGCAGGCTAAATTCTTCCATGGTGTAAGCCTTTGCAATGCCCTTGAAGCCAATGGGATTACACAGTTTTCCACCCAGGCTGAGTGAAGCCTGTTCTCTTCCTGCAAGTGAGCAGCTCAGACTTTTACTTCTTGCTCTCCATGTTATTTAAAGATTTGTTTTTTGTAGCTGGCAGGCTCTCTCTTTGAAGCCTTCAATCCACAGAAAGTGCCCCTGTTGTGAGTTTAAAATGTTTTTGTACCACACAGGCTGATGGTCCCTCCACGCAGGGCTCCATGAATACTCCCTGTGCCCCCACGCCTCCTCCCTCCCAAGCACATCTCAGCTAAGGTCTCTCCTCCATTGTACAAACTCAGGCAGAGCAGTTGGCTGTCCCTGTGGCTGGCAGCAGTGCAGAAAATTAAGAGCAACTTTGGGAAGGAATGAATTGGGTGAGGGTAGAAGGTAGTATACATGCTTCTTAGAAAAACTACACAGACATAAAAGAAAGATTGAAGGAAGATGAACACCGTCCTCATCCTCACAGAATAAGCCTTAACTGCTTCCAGAGCTCCGTGAAAGCCATGAATAGAACAAAAGTACTGAATAAGGAGGACTTAATAGGCAGGTCACGAGAGGTCTGAGCAAAATTGGGAACACCAAACAGAGGTGGGAATACCTAAAACCAGAGGTGCTCTGACAGTCTCCCAGTGAGGTCATAAGCCCTGTCCTGCAGATCTGCCCCAGTTGAGCCAGCCCCCAAAACCTCAGCTCTGCCAGACTTCACCCCACCTCTTCCCATGCGTTCCCCAGCACTGCACAAAGCTGGCTCAAGGGAAACACAAGCCCTTACAGGGTTCACTACTGAAGAGGAGACAGGACCAAGGAGGAGTGCTGGTGGAGGATCTTTCTGCTCTGGCAGACTTTTGGGGACCACTGCTCTGTTTTATTGGACATGAAAGAGAAGTGCTCTCCCATACTACAGCTCGCTGCACAAGTACCTGTCAAAGTACCTTTCAAAAGGAGTTGAAAACATGGAGTTCCCATATTTCAGAACTGGAAAGGCGGGGGGGACTGACAGCAAGTTCTGAACGCTGACAGGATCTTGAAAGGCAAGTAGAAAGGAGATATTCTCTCAGGGTCCTTTTGTTTCTCTGAAATAAGAAGGCGTTGCTGTCGTGAGGCAAACCCTGTGCAGGGGTACTATGATTCCCAGAGAGGATCAGGAGATCATTAAAAAGTGGTTGAACTTCTATTTCTAACTCCTTGTCTCTGTACCTTTTTGTCAATGGCCCATGCTTCAAAAGAAGTAGCCCTTCCTCCCTCACAGACTTGTGAGTTCCTTGCTGGGATTCCTATGACAAGGCTCCTGGCAAGAGGCAGCCTGTAGAAGGAGCCATAAAAGGTCTATCTGCTCCTTATGTGTGAGGGGGCTCTGTTTCTGGAAGTCTCAGGGGTCCTGAAGCACCATGTCCATGGAGAGGGGGTTACATGTCCTCTGCTGGCTCTAGTGGCCAGGTGCCTTTCCCTGTCCTCAGGCCTACAAGGTCATATCCTGGCTACTGCTTCTGCAGGATCTTTTGTCTCAGGAAAACGTATCAAGAGCCTTCTTTGTGCCAACTGCAACTTTGTTGGAAGTTCCATCAGGAGAGCCTGTGTGCTTGCATGATATGAACCCATCCTCCATCCTCCATCCTCCCAGATAAGTCAACCCAGACATCCCTCCAAAGACACTCCAAAACAGATTGACAGAAATAGCTGAAGGAGGTAAGAGGACATATCTCACTGATTCTGAACAGGATCTTAAATTCCTGAGAAAATATTTTCTTTTTTTTTTCTTTCTGGTAAAATGTTCTCCCCTGGTAGTACTTGTTCAAGTGAAAATCACCACCTTGCTGTGTTTTGAGGAATAGACTCTTTACAGCTATTAATTATGTGCCCTTTAAACACAAGCCTTCACCCAAATCTGTGTTTGCCCTGTGGGAAAAGTGTGCTTTTTTCACACCTCTTACTGTAAACCAGGCAGCAACTCAGGCTGACGACAGACAACAGTGAAAACCACCTGCTCCTATTCAGAAAGATATATCACCACAACACTTCCTTCTAGAAATCCTGCTGGGCAACTAGGAAATAAAGATCCTATGGATGTATTTAATGGAATAAAAAAACCGAATAACACACCAAAAACTAAACACGAAGCAAAAACATCACTCTTCAAGTTTCAAGATGAGTAATAATGCTTATTCACGCTTTCCCAGTAAATTCAACGCACTTTGGCAAACAAAATCCCTCTTTGTCACAGAGAGAAAATGATTCTCTCGTTCATGCATATAGGATAGTGATCTCACTTGACAATTTGAAAAAAAACTTAGAAATTACTGATACAAGGCTGGCTGCACAGTAATTTTGCTCAGTATTCTGCTTTGAACTGTCCCCAGTTTGGGGTGAAGATCAGGATGAATAATGTTAAAAATAATTACCTTGCTCATTCTGGACTCAGTCAATTTACTTATTGATGCAGTTGTGAAGAGGAAGTTGATACTGAAGAATCAAGTGTTTCCCCCATACTAAAGGCCTGATTCTCACTCCAAACTATCAAGGGGAATTGTAGCAGGAGTTAACTCAAAATAAGAATATTTTTATCAGTCCTTTTTCCTTTTCTATTGAAAAGCACTGACTATTTTGCTCACACAAATTATGGTGTCAGATTCCATCACTACAAATTAAAAAAAAATTATGACTATTGCATTCTTATCACAAATCTCCTGGGACTGCTTCTGAGCTTTCTCAGGACCAAGTGGCATCTTCTAGGCTTCAGAAGCGCTCAGCAGCCACCAGGTGACATGAGAAGGGAATTGCAGCAGTAAGAAGGTTCGGGGAGACAAGAAAATAACTCCATTACACGGAGGCATGGGGTTTTTTTGAAGATTCATGATGTGTACGTAGGAGGGAGTGCATATGTTGAAAACATTAGAGTATCAGTGCCCTTATCAGATCGAGGGCACATGCTAGAGGAATTGGCGCAAAGCGAAAAATCCAACTGTACTGTAGACTGTGCTTAATGACTGTGTAACGAGATTATGGTTAATGACAACTTATTCTATGCTAGTACTGCTTTATCATAGAACAGCTTAGGGTAGAAGGGACTTTTAAAGGTCATCTAAGTCCAACTCTATGGCAGTAAGAACAAATCCGCTGGAATTCTTGAGGGTCCTAGAAATCTCTGAAAAAAAAAAAAAAAAGACTTCTTTATGTGTGTTATCCTTACATTTAAGATAATGGTATTGGTGGTCTTTTTTGGTAACTCTGCACCATTAGCTGTACTTGCATGCCCTCCCCATATCATGGCTCCAGAGCAGAGGTCTTCCTTTTTGTTTGCTGTAATGGCTTTCATGTTGGTGAGCAAGGCAGCGATTTTGACCGAAGGAATTACATCTGTGGAGCCTAGAGAGCAAATACACAGGGAAGCACTGAGCAGTCTGGAAAAGAGATGACTGAGGCACATGACAGGGCTGACAAACATGAGAAAGTAGACTGGAGAAGGAATGTAGGAATCGATAGTTTTTTCTAATACAAGAAGTGTATTTTCAGTGACTGAAAAACAAGGGTATGAACCAAGTTCAAATCAGACAGAAAGAAATGGCTTTCCACATGAGGAACTCCTGAACTGAGGACAACATGGGTGCAAGAATTATGAAAAGATGCCAGATAGACAGCTAAGGAGTATTTACTGGAAGTTAGTTAAAAGGAAGACAAGAGGGGATTCATGACATCTTTTTACTAAGAAAAGTGTGGGAGACTATTGAAAGGTGCTATCACATCTATGCTTGACTCTTTTTTTTTTTTTTTATTTTAACCTTTCTTGGGTTCCTGTTTGTGACACATGGTTATGACTTTCCAGCTTGAATTCCCCTCTGGCACACGATGTATCTTTTGATACATGTATAGTCTGAATAGAAAACAATAGTGGAACAAGGCTGCCCTCCATAGCAGAGTTGCATAAAGAAAACTACAGACCATTCATGTTTCTAGAGTAGAACCCAGTTCTAATGGGATGAAGGCATTATGTTTGTGTGAACTGATGCCTTCCTCTTATTCAAACATCCTGTGGTCAGTAAAATGTGAGCTCTTTATGAAGATGTAATATTCATTTGTGTCTGAAAAATGTCTCTGTCTTCAGCTCTACTTAGCCTTCTTCCCAGACAGAGAAATCATCTGGATATTTTTTCCCCTCTTGTATGTATTTGAAATGGATACTTGAAATATTGCATCACTTATACCATGTTAGCATTGTTCCTTTGAACAAGAGCCACCATATGCTTTCTAGTGCTGTCCTGTATTTGGTGGATTCACATGCTGGGGTAAAGGGCCTGAGGCTTGCAAATTCCCAGCTGTTTATTTTGTGATGGAATTACAAATCTCTTCTTCCACCCTCCAAAGTACCAGAGCTCACAACAAAGACACAAACTTACATAAGTACAGGAAGGTAGCTCCCAATAAAGGTTTTCCTTCTAGCTTTCCCCCCTCGCCTCCCGTCCCCTTAAGCTGTGGACGAGACAGAATTGCTAAGGCTCTCCCTTCTTCCCTTATCAGCCTTTCAGAAGCATACTGTACGGAACATTAACTTGAGAGGAACTCAGACAGATGCTTTGCTTAAGCAGGTTCTCTTGATCCTGAACCTGGGAACATCTGAGTTAATGGGAAGTAGTTAACACTTAGGCTTGATGAAGTGAACAAGGCAGTTTATGCTGCCAGTGTAAGGGAAGCTCCTGCAATTTCCGGGACAGTTACTTTGCTATCAAGGTGGGTAATGCATGGGCTCAGACTGCTCAGATTTTCTCAATGGAAGGAAAGAAATATCTGTTATATCACAGCAACAAGACCAAAAGTTTAACCAGTTTAGCTGCAGAATCTCTCTCCTTGATTGAAGCTGGTACTTTGTTTAAGTGTTCACTCTCAGCTGAAATACCTAGTGCACAGGCTATGTACTTTGGTAGCAGCATGAGGAATGCTTAGCAAAGTATATTGATGCCCTCTTCCTTACACTAACACTGACTTATCCAGCTTTCAACAGGTCTCATAGCCTTTATGTACCTCATTCATCAGCCTAAGACAAATAACACCGGGCTGAATTCAGAGGATCTCATGGGGCTTAAGAGTAGTTTGTAAAAGCATGTTAGACAAACTTACCCAAAAGACCTTTGCAGCTGCAAATTTTATTAATTCATTAGGCCATCTCTTACACCATAAAAATGCTGAAGTGATTGCTACTATTGTTTTTTCTACTTAAAATGCAAGATGAAAAGTGAGATGTCTAAATTTACTTGTGAAGACAGGGTAAAGAAGTGATAATTTAATTCAATTTATGAAGAAAGTGGGAGATTCATTACCACTAAAAGAGCTAAGATCAAGTAACTGTATGTATCTGCTAAATAGAGTGGCTGCAGTTCTGCACTACACACGGCACAACACCATTGATTTGAAAGAATTTGGTTCAAGTGCTGCAAAAACTGCTAAACAGGCCAAGAGTAGACTACTGCTCTGAAAGACATCATTTCAGCTGAAGTGTTTTCAGGGGTACGGGGCTACCTGTCGACAATGCACAAATAATGGAGAAGAGTCACAACATTTAGAGGGTTGATGAAAAAACTGAATCCACAAATTCAGCACGGCATTGAAGTTCCAGGATAGTAAGAGGTCGATAGGAGTCTCTAAGTGACAATTAGACACATTCCTTCTTAGTGACTTTCCCCGAACAGAACATAAAAGCAAAAGCATTTCAAAGGTGAATACTCACTGGAGGCAGGAAATTTTCTTCCAGCTGTATTACAAAGGCAGGATGATTTTACAGACATTTTGCAACTTGCATAGCAAATGGAGGCAATTTTCTTCTGAGATGCTGTCAAGCCAGAGGATCTGTGAATAAAACAGTGAAGACAGATGTGGTACTGGCCTTCCTGGTGCTCTTCCCTCAGGAAATCTGAGGCAATTTGCAACAAGATTTAAAAGTGCCCTCTAGCTTTTATACGACAGCTTCTGTAGACCACTGGGTTTTTCTTTTAACACAGGCACTATGTATTGGCTGGGGATCAAAGGAAGATGGATCTTACAAGATTAGAACCAAGCAGTTGCCATCTATGAGCTGGTTCATCAATGGTTAGAAACAAGGGCCAAAAATAACTTCATGCTATGTTTGTTGGTCTCCTGATGCTGAAAGAATTATTAGGCACTGACATGGTTCACAGCATAAAATAAATTAATTCTTGCCTTTCTACCTACGAAATCCAAAGCTCTTCCTTTCTTTCAGGCTACTGGGAAATAGTAGTATCTGCCACAAATGCCATTCATTGCATGCTACTCAAACATACATCCTACAGGGAAAAAAAGTAACAAGAACTGAGAGCATGAGGGGAAACTCTATGGCTGCCTTGTTGTCTTGTAGTTCCCTTCCAAAACAAATCAGCCACACTCAGTCTAGTAAAAGACTGCTTTCTAGCAAACCATTAAACCAAACACAGAGAATTCAGATGACCAGAGTGCTGTCTGGCTTTGGACTGAGAGACAGTAAATGTTCATGATTTCTGTAAGAGAGAGAGGCTGAAATAATGAAGCCGTGTGTACCATGTTCCCTTTTTACACATGTAAGAAAGACGACAGACCATAGAAAGCCACTTTCCTGAGTATTAAGCCCACCATTTTGCTTACTGCTTTCTACATGATACTTGTAAATTCTGTGCTTAAAAGTCTGCTTGCACTGAAAACCATTCATCTTTTACTTTATGTTCAGTATATGATACCACCATATGCATTTCTTGCTTCAAGTGTTTCTGACGACTTTGAGAAGAATTTGCTTTTACTGATATAGAAAAGGTCAGCACTTCATATTCTTACTTTGTTATTGGTGGTTGGCATATATAACATCCCTTCCTGAGAGAAATGAATAATTTGATGACCATTTATATTCATGAAATTCTACAGACTTTTCCAGACAGGAGAATGAGACAATGAGGAGGTGTGGGAAGGGGCTGAATCATTCTATCAAACAGATCTCCAAAAAGCTGGTAACCAGCTATGCTTTGGATGCCCAAGACAACATCATTTAACGAGTGCACTCAGCCCCAAATATCTGGAAGCTTGCAATATCCACAGTTCATTTAAAATTGTAGCCTGAATTAAGTAACAGTCAGCACATCTGTAGGACAGAGTCAGTACATGTGGCCAATCCTCGCTACCCAATCCAGTCTGATGAAATGTAATTAGATTGATTTCTTCTTCCCCAAAATCACTCGCTCTGGGAGTCACCTCTCAGAAGACTTCACTGATGCAATTTGTTGGCACTTTGTGGGGAGAGAGCAAATGTGCTTCTGCTGCTTGTCACTTGTACTGATTTTTTCTCAATGACAAAATAGTGTCCTCTAACTTGGGTGAGTTCTAACTCTTCATCAATTAAAAGACTACAGAAAAATTGAACTATTTAGGATTATATTCCAGACCATCTTTTCCACTTCTACCCTCCTTCCCACATATAAAGTGACCAACACTCACTCATATTCAGCTAGAACCACATAAACGTGCATACAGATTGGAAACAGTCAGCAGCAAGATTGGGAAGAAAATGAGAGGAGGAATTAAGCAAAAGCAATTGAAGTAGTAGGATTTGTTTCTTATTTGGGAAATGATGATAAAATTTTGGTAAGGCTCATGAAGTCAGGAGAGGGATAGAGGGTTAGGAAGGTCAGTTATCCTGAGCTATGGAAGTCTATTTTGGCCAGTATGTTTCGGCAAATGGGAGGGGACAATGTGACAAGATGTGGAGGTGAAAAGATTACTTTAGTCTCATAGGCAATACCTTGGCATGGACACAGAATTTAACAGCGAATGAGTAGGAGGCCAGAGGACGTATTTGGAAACTTTCTACAGTGTTGCATCAGCGTTGCAGCTAATACATTTTTCAGCAGTTTAATTCTTCATTTCCTGATGGAAGCATGGCCATGTTCTCCTCTAGCGTCTGTTTCCCCCACAACTCCTTTGCAGTACGCACCAAGTTGTTGCTGTCTGTACCTTTGAATACAATTGTGATCAGGAAGTATTCAGACTGCGACAGCACAGTATGGATGGTAGCAATAGGTGCTTCTCTGTGCTTGCAGACTAAGCTAGGACTCGTGTACTTCTACTGAATGTATTTGCCTGATCAGAGTTTCTGCATTAAGTTCACACTAAGTATACTTGAAGTTGCAGAGAACCAGGACATAAAAGGATTCACAGTTCCCCAGCTGTCTGTTCACGCAACTCAGCAATACCAGGACACAAAATTACACACAGAGTATTGCTAGTGAAGTGGGGATGAGCAGGGAGAGTTGGCCAGTAGCTCTGAAGTTTAGCGAAGAAGCTGGAGAGTGGCAAGAGTTTGCATGGAACACCGTATTTTCATTATGACTTGTCAACGCATTATATGCTGTACTCAAAATTACCGCATTTAGCCTTTTCTCATCTAGTGTAGATGGTGGAAGAAGGGAAAATCTAGACGTACTTCTTGGGACCATAGGCTTTCCCCATGAAACTTTCACTGCTTCCTGCTTCAAGGCAGCATGTCAATACCTCAACCAAATACTTTCTGGAAGCTTTAATTTGACCCTTCTCTGTTTAATCTAATCTAATACCAATGCAAAGGATATCTCAGTGGAGGTTATTATAAACAAGGCTCAGTTAAGGATGCAATTAGCCAATGGTTTTTGAAACATATCCCAGAGCTGCCTTTCACTCTGAATGTCCCTTTGGCATAAAGGCTTTGTTTTGTGAACACATGGAAACAAAGATCAGAAGAATACTTTAATGCCGTTACAGGCAGTTGAGCAAGGCAGAAAAACAGAAAATGAAACTAAATCAACAGGGGAGCCGATGCCACACAGGCTGTGTTCCGTGCAGCCTGTGAGCCTCTCCACTCACATACACCAAAAAAGCCAGTTATACCACACCACAGCAGGGCGTTAGAAACATCAAGCATATCAGCAGCACAGCACTGCTAATTCTAAATTAGGTATAGCATGCCTTATTCTTTCATTGCTAATGGAAAAAAAGCCTGAGAAATCATCACATCCTCTCTGGTAACACGTCTACAATCCCGTTGCTGCCGGCAGGAATTCGCAACTGAATTTGGATCCTTCCCTCAGAAAGGGAAAATCATCTGAATCATGCAGAATAAGTCAGAAATTAATAGCAAAAAACTCATCTCTGATATTTTCCAGCTATTTTTATTATAGCTATATCCTTTGTCTATACCTTGCATATATTAAAGCCTCTCTCTAATACCTTAAAAACCCGTGCTAAAGAAACACCCAGGTGCTACAGAGTTCATCTGTGCTCCCTAACAAGACTGGTAAATGCAATCCCTACTGATGTCATGCCACTGCTTAAAAAGGGGGAAGTCTGTCCAGGCTCCACAGCAGGAATCAGAACTCTCCACCTTTGCACACACAGGGCAGGAGACATGCTTAGATCATGCACCAGCTCTCTTCTGGTCCACACATCCAAGTTCTCCTTCCATGGAAATGGAAGTTGAGAGGTGCAGTGTATACAGGCCCATTCAAATTTCTCTTTGATTCAACACTAAAGATATCACCCAAGTGATTTGTCCATGGTCAAGGAGCAACCTGAGGTTATCCATTGACCCAACCAGAGATCACACGCTGTTGTTTTCACCACTGGACAGTGCAACCCTGAGTACAGTTACAGAACTTTAAAGCAGAAAACCATTTCAACTCAGGTTTCCCCAGTGTAATGCCCATTAAAAGCTAAGCAGAGCTTAGGTGGATTTTTTAATTCAGGGACCCTTTCTTATTACAGGTCTCCTGCACTAGTAGCATATCAGTACGCAGTGAAGCTTTAAGTGTAGAGGTCCCTAGTTCATTTTCTTGTCAAAGAAAAGCTAATGCTATAACAGTCACCACTGGTTTGAAATTATTAATTTTTAAAAGCAGCTTCTTATGAAAATATACATGTAGGACTAGCATTTTTTATTTTTTACAGTCATCTTGCCCCTCTCTTTCCTATATAAAAGTATGGAAGGAGAATAAGCACAGTATATCCATTTGTAGTATTGTGGGTTTAAGAACATAACCAAAACTCTTGGAATTATATTAATTCAAGTACATTATTTCACTACATTTTTTTTAACCAGTAACATCCAGTCTTAAAAGCTTATCTGTAAACACAAGTGGCAACCTTCCTATTAGAAAGCTACAAGGATCTAATGTCAATTAGACATTGACAATTGTCTAATCAATTGTCTCAGCTTGTTCACAGACATTTAGTTTATCAGCTTTGTATTATGTTCAAATAATTTGGTCAATATTTACCTTACATTATCTTTGTTCACAAAGCAGAAACTGGAAGACATTCAACAACACTGAATGAAACTAACTAAATAAACAACACTAAGTAAAACCTAAACTTTTGTAATTCAATTAGGCTGCGTATTTTTTTAAGGAACATAATTAACTAGATGAATAGATGCTGTCTTAATCCACCTCTTGACAGATAAATCTATTTAAGGAAAATATTCAAGGTGATTTTTCAGAGCATATGTAACTATTTTCTAGGTACATCATACGCTCTTCTAGAACCACCATGAAGGTTTAAACTACATGTGCTTCTTTTCCCAGCTCTTACCTTCCCCACATGGAAATCAGCAGGTTTGGAATTAGTTGTCGTGTCTCTGCTGTGGAATTGCCTCTAGAAGATGTAGTTTGTGATATTCATTCAAAGGATTCGTGACTTAGGTGTGCACTGCAGTCCTGAATCATTTTTTGTATCAGCATATTCAGATCATCCTCAGTAGCATAATGAACTTAAGATACTAAAACACTAACACTAATGGTTATAAGATTTCTAGTTTAGATGACACGAAAGAAACCTTTCTCAGTGTCATATAGTTGCCACTAGAGCTAAAATGTGAGCCAACGTTGCCAACAAGGGTTTTGTACAGATCACAGGGCTTAATTTTCAGACTAAAACTTCACATACCTTTTAAGTCCCCATAAGGTAGATTGTGGTGAGATTTCATCTGGGCATGACTCAGTTGCCTAGAAGATGACAAATAAGACCATTTAAGATAGTAGAGATATCCACACCAGGCTACATTACACAGTAACAACTGGAAAACCCTATCCTTTGAGTAGATCAGCTAGTGCCAGGCAAGACACTCTCTCCATCTTTTGGGGGGCAGCAAAATATTAAGCTTTTGGCATCAGAAGAATTAATTTCTTTTTTCTGGCTACACTGTACTGCACATCATTCACTGACTGCATTAAAAGCAGTTCTGCTTTTCTTTCTATCTACCCTCCTATACAGCTCTATGTTCCCTACATTCTCACCCTCTATTATGAGGGAAAGGTTGGAAGTCAGTATCTTCAGGAAGGGAGGATACCAGATGGTACTCTTACCACATTAGTCATTTAACAGTTAACTGTGATATTCTGTTGCTATCAGAACATCAAATGTTAAAAATCTCAATGGCAAGGTCATTGGGAAGAGCTATCCATGATCAAAACTGCTTTTTAGCAGTGTCCAAACAGGAATCTTGGTTGTGATGCTGATGGTGGTGGTAAGAGGCATTCAGCACTTTGCCAGTCTGTGATATCGTGTTATTGACAACTGTTATTTCCAGGTGCTTGGTGAAAGCTGTGAAACATATAAAAGACTTGTAAAAAACGTTGACATTCCATTACCCCAACTCTCCTCTATAGTTAACATAAAGAAATCAAATAATATGTGGGTAAACACACATGAAAGATGACCTAGGGGGAAATGCCAAATAACCTGTCACTGAACAGGTACTGTTATGCAGATATCTCATGGCATTGAAGACTGGACCATATAATCAATTACCAAAGCCCATATCATCAATAACCAGGCACTGGCCAACTTAACACAGGGTTTTGCATTTCAGTTCAAGGATTTACTTATGTTCCATAGAAAAGGAAAACAAAAGCAAACTTGTATCTCTCTAGAGGCAGAGAAAACACATGAAAAAAAAATCACACAACTAACTGTATTCTTAAAAAGCAACAACCAACCTGCTCAATGCAAGGAGAGAATCAGCTAGGTTTTTTCAGATTTATTAATGGAGTAGCAGGTCATGCTCTGCAATGCCCAGAGCACAACAAAGAAGACAACAGTTGCTTTTATGTTTGACCTGTGAATTTGTAGGAAAGAACATCAGTACAAATGCTGAACTCCTATTTAACAGCAGAAAGCAAGAGACATCAGAGATGATCAGCTTGTATCAGCTGCAGCCACTGCAATGAAACAAGTTCTTTAATAACAAGCGCTTTAATAGTTCCTGTCAAATTAGTATGATTATTGGATATTATGTTACTACAAATAACAAATGATCTCACAAGTAACACAGGAAATCACAGAAAGAAGTGATAACACAATGTACAGACTAGCTTCTGTGTGACAAGCTAATGAAAAACAAAGCCCAAAATAAACCATTGCCCAAACAGAAAGGATATTTTAGAAGACTAACATGAAAACTTTTAGTAAATTATAATACACAGTGATTTATTCAAACAAGAACTAATTGTTTATATCTGGACAAAGCTGATGGGAAGTTTGCCACTTAGGCAGTTTAATGAAAAAATTATACTTTTTAAAAAAGCAAAGTACTTGATAAACAGGTTGTGACAAAACACAAAGATTTTACAATATTCAGTTTTTCATTTTCAAATTATTGTATTTCAGCTTTTTTGCATGTGTATTTCTCATATGGTCCCATAATTTTGTATTTGGCTTGCTAAGTATTCCTGTGGATTTAACTGTAATAGCTGTTCACATTCCCTGCTAGGACATGATGTTTTGCCTACACTTGCTCAAAATATAAGTGTGCATGTTTGTGCTGTAATTAAGAACTGGGCAATGGTTTTTCAGCTGTATCCACTCACTTTCCCCACCCCATCATTCCCCAACTCTCACTCAAGCTTTAATGCTCTCTAGAAAGGCAGCAGTTTGCCAGGACTAACACATCTCCCATCTCTAGCAATGTTACACATATCACAGTGATACCACTGCTAACAGCATTCTAATAATGCCCTTAAGCAATAAATAGCTCTATATTGGTCTTTCTAGGATATTCAGCAAGAAGATGCATCTTAAGATAACAACTACTCCCTGCCTTTCCTGGTGAAATGCACAGAATTGAAGGATTCATGAGGGACAGGTGATGATCCTGCATAGGATGGGGGTCTGCAGTGCACATCCTGACTTCTCATCACTCCATATAGCCAGCTCTCCTTCTCTTTACAACTGAGGTACAATGAAGGGGTAGTTGCTCTGAAACATCCATCCCAGTGCAAGATGAAGATGTGACCAAGGGCTAGCCTGGGCTTAGGAGTCACTCGCTTGGGCCACATTTTTGTGCATATATATGTATATATCTATATATATATTATTTTGCACAAAGGAGCAGAACTAAGGATATATAAATTATATTAATGGTGCGGTGATTTTTTGCATGTTTGGTTTTGCAGGATTGCTTCTCAGCCATGGAAGGAACAGTTAAGCACGCTCTCAGCTGGTATAGCCAGTAAAAAACAAAGGGAGATATAGACTGTCAATCAATGATCCTGAAAGCTCTCAGACCAGGTACAATCTCATACAGCTGTGGTGATAAACATCATATTTCACTGCAAAAGAGTGCCAAGAGACTGCCAAAGGTGAGTGTTAAATGTCAAAATCCCAAAGCACCAAAAGAATCTATACCAGTGGACACAAAGTCCATGGCAACCAGGTTTTCCTCATAGCAAGAAGTGCCAGCTATACTTTATAATGCAATTCACTCTAATGAGGCTTTACAACAAGTCCAGTTTTTTATTATTCCAGCCTACTCAATTTAGCACTACGTGACCTCACAGAAAAACAATACAAAAAACCAAATCCAGCATTTATTTTGGTGCGCTTCTTACCCCTTCATCTCTTCCCCCCTGCCCCTTGCAGAAATTGCCAGCAGAAGTGAATACTTGCACTGTTTCTGTTCCGTAAATGGTTTCATGCTTAGCAGCAGGCACTAAAAAGGTTCAGTTCTTGCTCTGATCCTGTGTTTATACTGAGCTGGAGGTGGTTTTAAACCGTCTTCCATATTTGGGGTCTACTCAAAGCTGAGTGACCTAAGGGCAATCTACTGATGCTCCATCTCCTATATCTACAGAGAGGCCCTTTTGAGCCTTGAATAAAGTAAAGAAAAACTCTAATAAGCTCCCTTTCTGCCTCAGAATATTTAATGCAGAAACTCTGTCCTATATACCTGCCCAGAGAGCCACAAAATGGCCTTACCATGACTGACAGGCCCAGAAAAGAGAAATACAGAGAGGGAGAAATCCTATTTCCCTTTTCAGGCTCTTTGGATAATGGACTGAACTGCTGGAGACAATAAAAGTCTCCCCTGAGATGCATCACCATGCTAAAGGGTTGTGTATCCTCCGTTTAGGGTCAGTAAATGGTCACCCCATGGCAGGTGAGCTGAGCAGAGTAGGGCAAACCCTCGGCAACGTCAGCTGGCCACCAGCACACCAGCTTCATGGAAATGAGCAGTCATGACTCAAGAGGTTGTGCCAGTGAGCAACACTATGAAAGAAACGACAAACTGAGAAAAATCTTCCTTAATGGATTGTTAAAAAAAAAGAGAGAGAAAGAGAGGGGCCACTCGAGACACCTAAAGCTGTTAATAGTGACAAGAGAAGAAGGGATTTCTGGTTAATCAACATTAAGGTCAGAGTCTTGTGGAATAAATTTCATATACAGTGATTAACTCACAAAGACTGATGGCATGTTTAGCATCAACTCTTGGCAAAGATTTGTTTGCTTAATGACTTTTCTCTTTTTTTTTTTTTTTTCAGGCCAACAACCTTTTGACTGAAGAGAGTTTGTTAAAGGAGCTAAATGTCACTGAAAATATGTTGTTAATACTACTCATCGACACATGTTAACCATGAAGTGATAATAAAGAGAAAAAGAAAAGATGTGGCTCCAATCAGGATTATGCTTGGTAAGTGCAGAGACCCCCATGACTCTGTAACAGGCGGCTCTCATACTGTTTCTCCAAATATATGTCACCATCCCTGATTTTGCAAAAGTGCTTTGATGTTCGTTTGCAGGCGGATACACTGTACTTTTCCTTTGGCTTGTACAAACACAGAGAGGCACTTTGGATTTTTCGGCAAACACTGTCAGATGTTTTATGCAGAGCAATGAAAATTAGGTACATCTTTGATATTGTAAGTCTTCTTCACTTGAAACAAGCTCGGCTCAGCTACTGGTGGATGTAAAGAAAAAATACGTAATTTTTTTAGTAGATAAAGTAGTTTACAGATGTCCATAAGGTTTGGAAGAGCGCAGCATTCGCTGACTTTAATGATCTCTGTGGAAGCTATTGGGATGCAAGAGTTGGGGAAACAGACACATTAAACTGGCCTTGAGCTCTTTCCAGATTCTGACCCTTGCTGCACATACACCTCCTAATTCTAAATCTTTTTTTTTAATCAACATAATTGAGTTGTGAGCAACTATTCTTCTCACGCAAAATTTGCTGCTTTGATTTCATGCTGAAGGAGCACATGAGCCTTCAAAAGCTTACTAGCTCATACTAGTTTAAGTAAAAACAAAACCTCATATCTAAGAAAAGTTACTGCTCTCCCATCAGTGCTAACCTCTCTCAGGCTGTGTTGTTCTGCTTTTTCTCAGAGAAAAGCACCTTGCGATCTCCTCTTTGTATACAGCCACTTTAAGAACAAGCAGTAACGTTCTCAGCATACCTCAAAAAATTCTGACTAAGAGTAATCTACATTTTATATAGGACAATTGTTGGGCCTTGAAATTACTAACTTTTTCACATGTAGGCAAATACTATTTTTAATTAATTATACTAATTAGTAATAAGTAAATAATATAATATATAATATAAAAAAATAAAAATAAAGTAGTAGAATAAACATGAGGATCACATTAACACAGCAGGTTTCCTTTATCAAAAGCTTGTGTCTTCAATTAATGATTTGGCTAGATAATTGTGTTTCAAATTCTTATTTTTTTTCTTATGATATATTATGAAATAGTATAGAGAAGTGTGTCTAGATATATTATAGATAAACATGTATGAGATAGTATAGATAGGTACAAAATAGTCTCAGTCTCTTTAGTGCTTGAAGGTTGTTCAGAATTTTGCTAAACTTCCATAACATTCATGGATATAGGAGTGAGGTTTTTTGGCCATTTCTGTTGTGTTTTCCTTCAGTGTTGAGTAATCCAGTTCCTTAATATCCTGGAATCTGGAGGAAATTGCAGTATAGCTACACGTATGTTTGTGCAAGCCTTTTTTTTTTTTTTTATCAGGCAGAGCTGGAGTAATTTTGAGACACTTTTACAGATTCACTAACACTTTGTTTTACTTTAGGTTTTATATTAGCTGCTGTTTACTGCAGCAGTTAACAACAGTGAAGCAAATACAGCAATTTCTTTCTAGTGCAATAGCTTCTCAAATTCTATGGTTTCAAAATGCCTGGGAGAAACACGTGTAAGATTTGTGAACCTTATGAAGGTTCTGCCCGAGGTGAAATGGAAGGCACGAAGCTCCAGCTCAGCCCCACGGGACTCCCTTATTCAGAAGCTCTCAGATCTTCTACTACACCTTAGTGCAAAGCCTACAAAATAGTTCATGGTTTTACAAGCACCAAGTGTGGTGCAACAGACTTTCTACAATACAATTTTAAAGGTATTACTTCTGATCCCATGAAAGTATGATATAGTTCATTTTTTTAACCTTCCTGTTGCTGTTCAAGTCAAGCAGGGATTTCAGTTGTGTGCCTGTAGGTGGTTTTAGCAGTTTTACTATAACCATAGCTAACGCTATCTGAAATTAATTGTATCTAAGATTCCAGCAATACCATCTGGAAAGACTGTGACCCATAGAATTTAAAGCTACAATAATTCATCTTGTTTTGAATGGGAGCTCCACTCTTTGCTCCAGCTTCCCAACAGCAGACAGAGACCAATTTTAGTGTCTATCTTCCTACACTGCAGAGATCATGCAAGTGGTCTTATCCTATTGAGTAATGTTTCACAGAAACATCCTTCTGCTGTCATCATAGACTGGAGAAATTATCTCAGAAAAAATATTTAATTAAAATAATTTATACATCTCCATTCCCTTCAAAATACTGTTAGGGTGCTGTGTTTTCAATAATAAAAGCAAAGTTCTTCCTGAATTTTGACAATTTCAATAAATTATATACATACACAAAGAGTAAATGAGTTCATCTATGACTGCAGTTGCATAGGAGAGTAGAATAAAGATGATAGGCAAGATTATTTCTTCTTCTAAATTTGTAGGAAAGGGTAAGTTAACCAGTGAAGTAGAAGCAACATGAGTATTTCCACAGAAATATAGATTGCCTCAAGATCTGAAATGGGAACAACTTGGGTTTGGATTTTTCCATTACTATAAACATTTACTCCAAAGCAAAGTAGAATCCCAACTTTCAAGAAGCTTCATTTCAGATTTTTAATAGATACACTTTTTCTTCTCTATATATAGGTTAGATGCTATCACTTAGCACATTAGTCTTTTCCAAAGGTCAAAGTAAACAGTCATTAAACACAGGCATTATTAGCCACTCATGTTCATCAGAAATGATAAACAATGAAGATCAGGAGACCTCTGGCAAAGGATAATACACACTCCATTTCAAAGGGAAATTATTCTTCTGGCTTCATTTCGTGAATGGTGTAACTCTCAAGATGCAATGTTAGAACATACAGAATAGCATAATTTCAGTATTGCTGAAATTATGCTGTTCTGTATGTTCAAACATTGCTTCTTAGAGTTACACCATTCCTGACACCATTCAAAATTCTTGAAAATATAATTCACAACTTCACTCATTACCACTGTATCATGTCATCTTCTCTTACTTAGGAAAATTACATATCTCCCTAAACATACTTTTGCATGTGAGCACACACTCCTCCATATTGTTTTATATTTAAATATATATTGCTTTTAAATTTCTAACATAAATGTGACTGAGAGGATCACTGGTAGCAGAGAAATTAGATTGTGAAGTCAAGTGAGAAAGATAGAAAATATAAAAACATTAAAGTAGCATTTCCTATTCAAGAAGGGCAGAGTCTGATCTCTTCCAGTATAAACTCAGGGCAACTCGACTTCAGCTGATGAAGCTTAAGCAGTGTAAAAACAGAACAATGTGCCTCTTCTTCATAGAAAGCAAGAGACTTTTAAAGCATGTTTCTCTTTGCAATGTTGTTGACTGTTTATGGGTCTCTTGAAGCCAGACAGACTATCAAAGGTTGATAATAATGACTATATTGAAAAATATGTTTAAAGTAGGATAAATGCTCCTTTCATGAACTTGAGAGGTGCCAAGTACTCCTGGTTCCTGCAGAAACTTGTGGCAGCTCCATGGTAGTTATCATCTTCGCACCTCTTTACTCAAGTACCTACTAGGAGGGGCATTCCCCAGTTTATCCTAAATCTTTATTCTAAAACTTCTTGTTATTCACAAGAGTTACAAAGTAAAAAAAAAAAAAAAAAAAAAAAAAAAAAAAAAGGATATGTGAAATCAGCAGATCACATTAGTTTTGCTTACAAAGACATCTCTCAAACCTGTCAGACACTCAAAGGGCACATCTCCTTTCTATAGATAGAGCTGGGATCCACAAAATCTTTTCATGTATTTTTCATGTGCAGCCAGCTGCTCACCCAAAATTTCCAGCTGTATTTTTGTACACATCACAAAGAAACTAAACTGAGGGAAACTTTCCCCACTCTTTAGAGATGCAGTTAAAGACTGAATTTTTATGTTGCAATTCTTTAAGTAGAATTAAATTTAGTCCTCTGCACCTTGACAGAAATACCAAAACAAAGTTCTCTGTTAATCCTATAGGGACAGAGTAATAGAATGGGCTTTATTATCACACACTGTTGAACAGGAATAAAGTAGATTGTTCTCCCTGTTTATCCACCACTGTCTCATCAGATGCCAGGAAATATTTATGGAAGGAACAGCTAATCTTGCACGCTTGTCATGAGCTCTAAGCATGGAATATGCAAAATCATTTTTGCATGCAACGTGTAACAGACTCGTGTTATTCCTATAGCTTCTGAAACCCACATACAGGCAAAGCTCACAGGTATTCTGCTATGCCTTTCATGCTGTTGCAAGTTTTAGCCAAATTGCTCACAAGGCACGGCAGAAACTCAAGAGAATTGGTGAGCAAGTTACCAGTTGATATTAAGGAATCATATTCAATATATGACAAAGCTGGGTCCCTCCACAATGTAGAGCTAGTAATCTGCACTCCAGCAATCCCTTGTAACATCAAGTCCCAAAGGGCTTTGCTCTCCTGCTCTCACTATCCTTCATATCATTCAATCATACATTCACATAAGGAATTTTGGACCTGCTTGCCAGATTGCCAAAGGTAGATGTTATTTTTGGCTTTCTCAACAGAACTGAGCCCAGAAGTGAAGCCAAGATCTGTAATCATTTGCCTTGGCTGAAACAAAATAAACATACTCTGTACTGTATGCACTTCTGAGGTAATAACTGCCATTAGATCACAGCCTGGAAATTAATTTTAAACCAAGCAAAGAGACTGAATACAAAAAACCCTATGTTAAAATCATGTTAAATGTCTGATTATAACATGTCAAAGCAAGGAGGACTCAACTGAAAGGAGGAACTTTAGCTCCAGCCCACTTTGTGGACCCAGCCACTGCAACCCACTTGGTTCAACTGTCTCTTGGTAGGAGATGACCTATAGGCCCAGCAGGAATGGTTCATATACTCCATTTGAGGTAATACATCTATTTCTATTACAAAAATAGATTTGTCTTCCTTTAGCACCTCTTAAGGAGTACATTACATCTACTATATGTTCCCCTTTCTGCATTCTTTAATTTCTCTCTGGTTGTCTATCTACCTTCACTGCTATACTTGCACTTACCAGCTGAGCATCACCCCGTCCAGTTTCATTTCAGTCAGTTAACTTCTCCCAGACCTCAAGGGCCCAAAAAGGGAGACTTTCATTTCTTTGTAAGGATCACTGGAAAAGGACATGATGCATCAAGAGAGTAAGTGGATTCCAAGCTCTCAGTCAGCTTGGTAGCCCAGCACAGCAGCTTTCCTGTAATGTTGTACCATCTCCCCATTGCAATCTAGTTTCACTCTTCACTGTTACAAAGGAGGCAAAAGTCTGCTTGCAGTCCTTCAAACACCAAAGCCTACTGGGCCTCAAGTCATGGAATATCCAC
Organism: Serilophus lunatus; assembly: GCA_013399895.1. Taxonomy (NCBI): domain Eukaryota; kingdom Metazoa; phylum Chordata; class Aves; order Passeriformes; family Eurylaimidae; genus Serilophus; species Serilophus lunatus. Next base: position 407,047 of record VXBA01001020.1, on the reverse strand, counting down.
AGGAGTCCTTGAGGGCTCTAGACCCTGACTGCCCCTGGAGGGAGCTGTCCTGCACCAGAGTTTCCCTCCAAGTCTCCCACTGACCGCGTCACGTACTGGTGCAGCATTCAGAATTTCCCACCGCCAGGATCACGTAGAGTCCTGGCTCTTCAAGTCACGTTTCTGTGACAACTCTCTCCTACAAACAGATTTATGAATTATTGCACCATTCTAACCTTCAAACGAACAAACAATAAACAAACGAACAGCTCTAGGGTTGTGTGTGACGCACTAGGAAGGGATTTGTGCTCCAGACTTGCCTGCCATGAACACTTGGCGTGGGCACGCTGGTGGGACTGGGACACTGTTAGCTGTGTGTGCCTTTTCCTTGACCTTGCTGTTACTTTGAAGGTACCAGAGGCTGCTACTCATGGTGGCTTCAAGGTCCGTTGTTAGACTTACTGCCATTGACTCAGTGACAACAACACGATGTCTTTAACTTGTGATTCAGAAAGCAGTCATTCAAATAAAGGATACACTGACAGCCCATTAACTACAGCAAAGATTGCTGTTGTTGCTACAGTTTCAGAGAGACCTATTTAAAAATAGATTAGGGTCTTGGAAACCGCTCAGCTTGTTCTGCCTTTTTTCCCCTCTTCCTTGCAAGACGAGTTACCAAACCAAAGCTGGCATTTGCTTCCTCCCTGATCTAGTTACAACTTCATTATAGCAATATTGGCCAGCAGCAAGTAACTTATTAAATAAATGCCCTTTAAGTGCTTCTACCTGGATAGTTGATTCAGATAACAGGGAGATAGAGAGAAGGAAGGGCCTGGCTTGGTTCTGCCCACTTTCCACCTTCCCTCATAGCAGCAGGGCCAGGAGGCCATTCCAGCTTGCCAGGCACAGGTGAGCAGTATCACCCAGTGCTGCAAAAACAGGAGGACTGATGCAACCCTTTTAAGGCCACATCAGCTCTTTATAATCTCAACAAAATCTTCTCCCTAGTTGCATAGTCCTGGCCCTATGCACTGTGACAGATATAACTTTGCAGAAGATTTGTTTATCTATTTAGCTTTGCCTTCTAAACAAAAACAGCTTTCAACCTCCACAAGTAATTTTTCAACTAAAATATTATGATTTTTTTACCAAGTTGACAATGGCACCCAGCAAACTGCCCTACCTGCAGAAGGAAGAGAACAAAAGGCTCAGGATAGACAGCTTGATATCTTGTGTCACCAGAAGAGTAGAGCTGCCTCAGCGATTAGAGGAATAGATTTTTCTTTTAGTCAGAAAAAGAAGGAAACCCCTCAATTTTCTGAAATAAATGTCCACCTCAGGTGCTTAAAACAAATAAGATGAGCCAGAACCAGAACACTGCAGGCTTCTGGGTAATGCCAGCTCTTGATGTGGCTCCAACAACATTTAAACAATGGTATTTCAAGAATGTACAGAAGAATGATTAGGACCTTTATGAAACGCCAGGATATTTAGTACCTGCCACCATGATCATTAACTGCACAAATCTCCATCCCCCTCTTTCCCCTCACCTCTGCTATATGAAGCCACCAGCAGCAGAACAGTGAAACTCTTTGCAGAAAGCAGGTAACTGTTTCTGGCCATTTCACAATGAGGTGACCAGAGATGACTCATTTTGATTGTTTGTGGTGTTTTGTTGTTTGAGTTCTTTAACTTTGAGGGATAGATATGCTTTGCAAAGGGATTTGAAAGAGAACTAAAGCAATACCCATAATATTTGACTCAATGTAAGTGTACATACCTGTATATTAAAAATGTGACATTTACACATTCATGTTTAACATTCCTTCAGTAATGTTGGCAATTAATAGATACTTAAATTCTAACATATGAGACGAATGCTCCAAGTTCATGACACATATCTTAAACTCCCAGACTCAGACCAATATGGGTTTCAGAAGATCCAGACCAATTAGCACATTGCTTATACCATTTCAGAAGATCCCACCTTAGTTTCTCATCAATATTTATTTTTCTGCCCAAGACCACAAGCCTTAAACATATAGCCATCCAAAACAGAACACTTGCAACTGTCACCAGAGCTGTGAGATATGAAGTTTATCAAATCTATGATCCATCATCAATCCTCCCCCTTTTCTTCCCTACAGAATTTAGGAAGTAAAATAAAAGCCTCAAGGCTTTTATATTTTATAAGGATCATTTAAGGTAGTCTTGCACTAACTTTGATGTTTGCCTCCTTCAATGATGTAATGTGCTGAACATCTACTTCCTGAACCGGGAATTTTGCAAAGATCACTGTATTATTACAAGAATGTTTACTTGCCATCTAACCTCAGTTTAATCCAAACATACAGTGAGTTTTTCCCCTTACAAAGAGAAATTGTTAAACAACCTTTTCCACAGGCCTATAATCAACCCTTTAAATCAAACATGAATAACAGACTTTCATTTATCAATTGATCCACTGTTTTATGGTGGGGTTTTTTGCCCCCTTCACTTTTTCGGGTGCAGCAGATAAAAGACCCAGTTGTACTATCATAGCCCATTGCTTTGTAACCAAACTCTGCCTGAGAGAAACACTCCTCTTTTTTGTGTTGGGGAAAGAGGGAGAGTTAAGGGGTTTTTCCTCCCTTATTTCCCTCTTTGGCTTAAGCTTTGTTGTTGTCATTTTGAGGCTTTGGTAGGGGGGTAACTGTGGTGGTGGTTGTTCCTATAAAAATCTTTGAAAGCCATTGCGTAGGCAGGTCAAAGAGAAACCAAATTAAAAACTAACAACTTTTGAATTTCAGCAGCCAAAGTTAATGTTGACTAAGAACCAAAAAATAAGGGGGAGGAGGTAGGAGAAAAAGTGGTCCTATGGAAAGCAAGGGCCAGCTGAGAGATCCCTAGGACGGCAGGCTCTGAAGGGGCAAAGCTGCTGCTTTTGATGTGGGAGGTCTGCAAGTAACCTACTGGGACACTCCCTGGGCTGTCTCATTAACCATGTCACCAAAGCCCCCCAAGGTCCAGAGAATCATAACATTATCTCTGACATTACCACACAGATACAAGGTTCCTTAGGCAGTCTATAAACATGCCTGTACTAACCAATTCATCGTGGCTTGACACCCCTGCAAGAGCTGGATGCCCTTTAGTGAGCCACATGAATTGCCCCAGTCATTCATCAAAGTTTCTCAGAGTGCATTTCACACAGCATTAAATTTAATTAAAGCAACATTGACTGCATTGTAATCCTCTGGAGGCTCTTTGTCAGAAGGAGCTGGAACACTTTCTACTTAAATATCTATTGTTTAGGTGGGATTTTTTTTCCTTTGTCTGAACCCCAGTGATTTGCTGCCTCTCCCTGTTTTTTATTTAAAAACTCGTATGTCATGAAAAAGTTCTGTCATGCAAAGAGAAACCCCAGCCTGTCATGCAAACAGAAATCTCAGCCTGACATGATAAACAGTTCAGTTCCTATGCACTTGTCTGCAGATGCTGGAGAATACAGAGGATTGTTTTCAAAAACTAACAGACATGTAAAAACACAACCCTCGCGACACACACAAATGAAGATTAGCAGCAGAAAGGCTGTGTGCAGTAAAGGCTACCAATCTGTCAGCATACATCTTTGTGCAAGCCTTCCTGTTTTGGTGCACCAGGCATGGGCCCCCATCACCTCCCATTGGTGCCATAATGAATGGTTGCTTCAGATGCTCTCGTGTGCTCCATAGTCCAGGCAACCTTTGTCAAGACCAATGGTTGCTCCATCAGTGTAGGGCTCCAGCAGTCAGCATTCATGTTGGTGGAAGAAACATCAGGCAGAAAACAATTTTCTAGTCTCTCTTTTACTAGATCTATTAATCCACATTGGTTTCATTTACCTTGTATTTTGTTGACCCCTTCTAGATCAGCATCAAAAGACAAAGGTATTTTTCCCATCCTGCTGGTTGCCCCTGAGTCCTTTCTGCCAGCCATCAGCAGTCTAAAAGTCCTGCTCTTCTGCTTGGAGGAATATTATCCTGGGAAGACATGAAAAACTAGCTGCACAATTCCCAGAATCACAAAGATTATTCCAACACTGCATACAGTGAAAACTGATGAAACAAGTGGAGACAGTGGTTGTACCCACTTTTCCTCCTCTTGACCAGGAGCAGTTCCTGAGAGCCATTTCTCTGTAAGCAGTAGGCACAGTGAGATCACATACTTTTCGTAAACAACAATGGTGGAAGTGTCCTTCATGATTGCAAATGCAAACTGAACACAGTCCTACATTAACTACAATAAGATTTGGTAGTTAAAGCACTGATTTTGTCACCCTACTATCTCCTCTCTCATACGTAACACAGTGAGCTTCTGTTGTGGCGGTGATATTCTGTATTTCCTGTCACCAAATCATTTGAAATGACAAAGACAACTTCTCAATCTGTTTACTATGGATATTCTAGGAGCAGCCACTCTTTGCTTTATTCTCCAACATGTATTCCTTCTGAAAAATGGTTTAATGAAGAGAGTAGAATAGAAATTGCTCACATGGCCATCATTCAGAGTTATCAGTAGAGAATAAAGAAAAAAGAAGTATAGTTTTGTATTTCTCCAAGAAAAAGCAACTAAGCCATTCTGCCCAAAAAGGGACCTGCTTAGGCCTCGGGGTTTCAAAGGACCTGACAGGGGGGTCTTTGGAGAAATTCTGTGTTATGCTCAGCCAAGATCAATGTTATTGTTTATCTCAGAGAAGTATTTATTTCCAGTTCTCAGTACTTCTCATGGTTCCTCATGCGAGATCCTCTGCTGCCATGCCGTCATGGAAATGGTTTCATAAAATAACAGGAGGTGCTAAAGAATTAGATCCTTTTTTTTTCACAGGATGCATGTCCATGTGCAGACACATGGACTTGGTGTACCATAATGCTTATCATCTCAGAACTAGTTTGTTATTACTTGCCAGGTCGAAGACTTCAGAGAAGACCCAAAAAGAGATCAAAGCACTGCACAGGCACCAGGTCTGAAGGAACACCCTTCATCCAAGTAAAAGTCCATATACAGTTAAGCAGAAGTAATATGAATTCAAAAGCAAAACTGCTATTTCAAAGCTGTATGCTGAAAGATTGTGCAAGTCTTGCCTGATGAGAAATGAAGAAGCTTTGCACAAGACAGAGAGAACTGTCAATTGGCAGCTCTGGAAGACTTCTGCTCTCTACCTCTGTATAACTCTGCCCTACAGCAGAGGGGAGGAGAACAAATTGTGTAGATGTAACCAGATTAATTCAACCAACCCATCTTCACTGGGGTGCAAATCCCCCCTTTTCCACTCTTCAGACACACTCAGTAACTTTGAAGGGAACCTTACTAATTCAACAAAGTAAATTCCCACCTCCCCAAGAAAAAACCTTTTTCCAAATCAACATTTTTTTCTTTAGAAAAAGACACAGCTGAAGGAAAAAAAAACAGCCTCCATTCTTTAATAGCTTTCATGTGAATTTTGCCTTGTGCTATTTGAGTGGAACAGAGCTAAACACAGAGCTGAAATAAAGATACAAGTCCTCTATGTCTCACACACACAGAGGCCATCAGATAGCTGTTAGTGCTGCCTTGGGATGCTGCCATCTGCAGAGCCCCACATTAGTTATGCACAACACACTGATTTTACTACTGTAATTGCACACATATTCACACCCCCCATCACAGCCTCGATGGTAAAACTTGTGCATAACATTATACTTTAGACGACCTCCTGCTGACTTAGAAAGAAAAACTCTAACTTTATTCTAGTCTCCCTTGGTATTTACTTCACTTTCCCCTTTTAAGCTTCTCAAACACACAATAAGCTTTTGATTATCAGGGTTTTAAGTGCTCCACTGGACACCCAGTGTGTATTTATGAATGGAATTAATAAAGAAGCAATCTGACTCCATCAAGGGAGCATTTTCAGCTACTCTTAAGCGTCACTGAGCAACACAAGTAGAAATTGAGAAGAGTTAGTGGCCTCCAGGCTTCATTTTTTACATTTATTTAGTCACACCCAGTAAAAGTCTTAGAAATTAACATTTGTCATATTGGGATCTCTGTACAGCCAATTCATTTAATGAACTGAAAAAAATATTAGAGGCTTCACACGCAAGCAATCCAAACTGTAAAACTACTTGTCTTGCTAAAGAAAACCAGTAATATTACCGCTCTTTAGGACAAATAAATCCCTCTTCCACACAGGTTTTTCAAGTCACATTTTCACTCTTTTTTTCTGCAATTGTCAGTGAATTCTCATAGAACCACTTGAAGCCCAGGTTGCATGTTCCTTATCAATTTATCATGAACTCAAATGAGTTGTCCCAAAAGGAGAAAGTAAGAGTGGGACAAGTTGCCTTGACAATACACAGTATGTCTTTAACGTTAAGGACAAGTATTTGTTATTAAATAATAAATGTTAAATATTAAATGCTCATGAACATTTCAAAGGGTGTATTTGTGCAGATACCTACAATCAAGCTAGTTCTGCTGCAAGACGCTCTCTAATGTTCTAAGAACAGCAACCTACCCTTTGCTGAGTTAGGTTTTTTGATGCACCAGAAGTCAAGGAAAAAAACGAAAAGCAAAAGGGAGATTGGGACATTTCAGGTATAACAGGGATCAAGGACTAATTCAAATCTCCCTAAAGAAAAGTGTTGAGAAAAAAAAAGATTTTTCAGGCTACATAAGCCTTCCTAGGACTTAGATACTTGCTCTGTGCTCATGCCTACACTGTTTGTGCAGGGATGCATACCTTTTCCTGGTGTCCTCGGTTCCTAACATTGTTCTAAGACTCATCTCTCCATTCATATCCCTGCCTTTTTTCCAGTAAAGGTGAAGCTCAAAAGGCTTCTCACAACAGTGCCATGCATCTGATGTTCAGTACAATCCAGTTACTTGTAACACAGCTCTTGCTCCGGCTACTACTTTTAAAATGAGACTACACAGGACAAAACAGAAAGACAGGAAAACTATCTTGTTCTAAAACCGAAGAAAATCAATCTTACCCTGAAGTGGGGCCCCAGCAAGCAGCCATGGCAAAGTCTTGAAAACTGATAAATACTCAGGTGAAAAATTCCCCCTTCTCTGCATCCTGACAGCTATCTGCACCCAGCAGGTGCCACAGGACCAGGGCTGCAGGGAAGCCACACTCTACCAGTGTGGCTCAGAAATCCCTTTCTTTATCACAATGACCCAAAATATGATGTGGGAAAGTCTAATAAAATTGTGGGATTTTTAAGTACGTATTTATGCGTGTATCTTTAATCAATATACTCAGACTGAGGAGAACATTCTCCCACACAAGAAATAAATTCAGGCCTTTACTTTTTCCACCTAGGGAGGTCCCACTCAATTTGCTGAGTGTAACTTGCTTATAAAAGTAAAGTGTGTGTCCAGCCAGTCTGTCCTCTGCATCAAACCCATGATAACACACTAGATGGGCTCCCTGACAAAACCCCCATGCTGTGCAGCCACAGCAACACGGCTACCTCCTGACTCATTGTAAATGCACTGACTAGGCAAACAAGACAACTAATGGTTATTCAGGCAGATTTGGGCCACCATGATGGGAAAGGTGCAGAGGGAAAACATTATGACCCCAGCTCTTTTGAAACAACCTGACAGCTGATAGATGAGCATCCATAAAATGACAAAGGCTCCCTGTGTAAAGCCCCTTGCTACCAACGTTTTCTCCCTGGGAAACTAATTACCCTGTACTGTCAGTGAAAATATTATTTTTCCGGTAATTATTTTCCCTTTTCAATGACAAAATGACAACGAAAAGTCTCCTCACCTCTAATTTTTGACCATACTTGAATTAAAAACATCATACATTATTGTGCATTTTATTTTGGCTCATTTAGCTCCATAAATCCATGGAAATAAGTAACACTAAGCAAATTCTTAAGCATAAAGAATGTGTTTTTATGAGGCTGATTTTCAATTGCTGTTTGTGGTGTCTATACTGTGAAAGGCAGAGGAGACAGCAGAGTTTATCTCCAGGCTACTGTATCAAAAGTGAGAGGAGTAACAGTTTTTGGATGGAAGTTGCTAAAGGCAAAAGGCTGTCTATCAAAATTTTTAACAATTACTGGGTGGTGCATTCTTTTGCTTCAGGTGCTGGGTTCAATTCCTGTTGACCAAACTCCCATCCTAAATTTATCTTTACAGTGCACATGTGTAAAAAAGCAGAAAGGATCCTAGTCCAGCCCTCAGGTGTAGGCCATCCTAACACTTGGGAGGCTCGAGGTCCAAACCCATGCCAAAATTTTAGGTGTTAATTGACTTGTATATGTGATCGGATTTACATGCTGTAAGATTTACAGAGCTTGGAAGCTGAATTTGGCTCCAAAATGTGGACACAGGGAATTAAATTTAGTTGGGGTGCTTTTTTTTTTTTTTATTTCAAGCCATTGCAGAGTCTGCCATATTCTATAAAGTTGTGGCAGTAAAGAGAGCACTGAGCAAATTCTGAAACTTAAGACTCCAGTAATTTTTGCATTCATTAGTGCTAGAACAAAAAAAAGCGCAATTGATTTGATTATTCAAAAGTATCTATTCAACTCAAATTTTTAATGCTACTCGTGAGATTATCAAGTGAAAAATGGTTTAGTTTAATAATCCAGTATCTATCCACACAGACACATGGGCAAAAGTTTCCTAATTGAATTGGCAATCCATTAGGCATTAGCTCTCCTGAAATAAAAAATAAATTGAAAAAAAATAACAAAATAAAAGGGCGTCCCTCAGCTAAGTGTAAAGAGGGATTATACTCAGCCACAAAATCCAACATTCAAGAATTACACAAACACTAATGGACTAACTCAACCTGTGTGTGTTATCCAGAGCTGAGAACTCTGAGCAGCTGAGCAGGTAAGACAGGCAAACTGAAGTGGTTGACCAAGTCAGAGACAAAGAGCTGCTAAGAGCATCTTTTACTTGCTGACCCAGTCACTGCAACCACAAGGATCCCAGTACACATAATTAGTTCAATAATAACTGATGAACTCTGTCTGCAAGTCTTGCTTTGATATGAAAATACACACACAGGGCTATTTGAAGAGGCAATTAAATTAGCAGTGTCAGCAAGCAGTTCAGTCTAGTTAGAAACACCCAAGGTCAGAGGGAGCCTTCTGATGATCGAGTTCAATTCAAAACTTAGTTCTCTCAAGCAGCATGACCACAACTTTCATGTTCTTAGCATAATTTGACAGTCTGGGATCTCCCAATTGCTGCATTTCATGTTCAAGTTGCTGTCAGCTTCCCCTGGGTAACGTTACCGTCTCCAATAAATATTTTCACATGATCTACTAAAGACAAAAGCCTCTGTTTTCCTGTATAATTTCTTCTACATTGCAAAGCACATTGAAAAATCACCATTCTTATCACCTCTGGGAAAAAGCCTTATTTCTTGCTAGAGCTTCATTCAGCAGGGAACAATAAGGCAGAGAGAAGAGCTTTTCTGTTCCTTTGATTCCGTGCCATCTTCACACGAGTCAGGTTGCAAAGTAACTCAAACAGTAAACACCACAGCAAGTGAACAATCAGCTCTGATATTACTTGGACAGACTTATTTCTAGTGGAAGAAATATCTGCTTTTCAGGTATTTTAATGAAATGCTGTCGCTCAAGTATAAGGATCTGCTCTGTGTTGATTAAAAAAAAAAGTTTAAAAAGTAACAAGAAATGCTCATTTGAAACATCTCACCCATAAATTAAACTTGGAAAAACCACAAGTTACTTATGGAAATATGCAATATAGTATCAGTAAGAACATTCATCCTAGGAAAGCAAACCTTTTTCGGCAGCCAAATCAAAACCCTGCCAGTTAAGTCTAATTTGTTCTTCACTCTTCCAGCTACAGCTTCTCCTTAGGAGGAAATTTCAGCGCTCTCTAACCTCATGTTATAATCCTGCACACCAAGACCTCACATCTGTATGTGGCAATCCATACTTTTAAGTCACCCCTTGTCAAAGGTTCCTGGATCTCACAGCACTAGCCTTGCTTCAGCAAGGTGGCAAGGCTCAGGCTGATGGACACTGCTAGTAGGGAATTTGATCTAAATTAAACATTACAAAGACTTTGCTCTGCTAAAGGAAGCCCACTCAGATAATTACAGTGTAAAAATCAAATTTGGTTCTCTGCTTGTACCCATGAGCCAAGAGACTGAAGGGACCAAGTCAAGCAACTGTAGTATTAGTGTGAAGCCCTCTTGCAGATTTCAAATGGTGAAGAAAACTGCCAGCACCTGAAAGATTCTTTGAGGTGCTGAGGACAGGTTTGTCTTTCTTCACTAAAACTAACAAACTACATTTATTAGTTACGACATTTATTCAAAAGGAGTACAGAGTAACTCAACCCAAGGGCAATAAAGGTCTTCAGCCACACAATGCCTTATCTGCTGCCACAAGAGTTACTCAGTTGGAAAGAGTGCCTAACCTTCTGTTATTGTGTATGCACAAACATAGAAAATACATCTTTGAGCTACAGGCAGGTAAATGATTCAAAGTATTTCTGAATATTATTCCTGGATTTATATCAAAAAATCATATCGCAGACATTCTTTTTGTTTTGACCAAAAAACACCCCAAAAAGTCGGGTTTTACACCTTCTCTCACAAGTGAAAAATGAACATAAAATTTATTTTCACCGAGAATCGAATGACAACTTGAATTTTAGATCCTAAGTTTCTCCATTTAGAAAAGATGAGCAGCACAAAATCCATAAACGTAAGGTCAGATTGCATAAGGTTTTTAGCCTGAGCTATCAAGTTGCACAGCACTTCCGCTAAAGCCAGCCACTAATTTAGTTCCAACTTTAGCAAAATTTTTCACTTCAGTAGAGTAAGCATTTCACACATTGCTTAAAGTATCCATAACCTTCAAAGGAAGACTCAATGGAGACTTATTTCCTGTTGCCTGGAATGTCAAAAAGAGGCACCTTTTCTTAGCCGGGTTGTTTGTCACCCCAGTGGAAAGCACTACATATTGCTTTTTTACAAGGCTTTTGATATTACTGCCATTAAGATCAGCCAAAGGAAATACAATACAGAGACCTATAATCAGCCATACTGCACTTTATTTAAGCACCAACATACTTAAGTAAGGGTCAAGAGTATACACTTGGAGGTATAGCATGATACTCTTTTATTCTTTTGTGTCATCGGAAATAAATTCAAGTCTAGTGACTGATGTGATTTCTTCTGAAGCATGCTATTTCTAGCTAGAAACCGGTTATTGGCTAATCACAATGTCTATTTTGCTTTACAGTAGTACATAGAAGCACACATAACTGAACAGAAGGAAGTAACACACCATTTACATAACATTGATTATGATATAGTTGTCAGGGGATAAAAGCAACTTCAACGTAGAGACGAACTGCTCTCACATCTTAAAAAATAAAAATCTTACTGCAGACTTTGCAGATTCTATCCTAGAAAACACTATGCCAATTTTAGTGACTATTCACCAGCAAATTTTGCCAGTGTTACCTGCAATGATTAAAGTCAAGGTTCCAACATTAAAAAGATAGAGTTTTTCCCTTCTTAAATCTTTCAAATCTGTATTTTACCGCTCTTCAATGAATCTTCACTGTACTAGAATTACCACTTATTAGAATAAAACTCTTTGGAGAGCAAGAGACATTAAACTTGGGCCAAGGCAAGGTTTAAAGCTCTCTCTTTGTTAAACAGTGAGGCATGACATGGTGTAAAAGCAAGTTTTGTAAAAGTTCACAGTATGTTTATTTTTGTCAGAAAGTCTAACCTGTTCAAAGCACACATCCTGTTTACACTAAATTGATTTCAAATTTTATAGCTATGCAGATCCCAATGACTAGGAAACATAAAACTTTTTTTTCCTATGGTGAGGGGAAAAAAAGAGGTTTACATATCATATCATTCATGAAAATGCCATGGGAAATGAAAATGGAGGGAGCTGTTTAGCAGACTGGAAATTTAACAACTGGGCAGTGTAGTCCTGCGACAGGTCACAATCTCAAGAAAATCATCTAATTAACTTGCTTGGAAAAGGGCCAAGGAAAATAACTTTAATCCTTTGGAACTTGATAATCTGATCTATAATCACAAGGGCAAAATCTGCATGTAGACTTTCCACCAACCTGGCTACATGGACTATTATCCAGCACAACAGGGAACTATAAAAGGCTGATCCACAGCCCAAAGCTAAATGTTTAAATATGCCTTCAATACACATCTGGGAGATGGGATCTATTCCAAGAAAAAGTGACCCCCTCTCTGAGGGAAAGAAGAAAAATGAATCTCCAAGCCTTGGCAGGACTGACACATGTATTTCTGAAAGGTACAACAACAAGTTTTGGAAACTCTTTGAAATCATTTTAAATACCATCTGTGGCCTAGAAGCTGGCTTCTCCAAAGCAGATGGTTCTCAGGAGTCCTTGCACAATGAATAAAACTGTGTTAGTGTTTTGGTTTGGGGTTTTTTTACAATAAAGAGTTTGTTAAGCAAGTCCTTAGATTAAGGTCTTTATTTTAGAAAGAACAAACAAAAACCAAACAACTCAAGTTATGTAAATTTTGTCAAATGAAACGGTAAGTCAACCTTAGTCCTGAAGTTTAACTGCCTTGAGTGGCAGGCAATGGAATGAAGTTTTGAAATGTTCATTTAAAGTGACTCCGTGTAATACACTATAAATGCCTGGGCTTAGTTTTTGTGCTGCTGAGCAATAGCTTATATGCACAAATCTAACCATGTAAACGGAATGGAAGGCTATATACGTGCAATAGCTGGAAAATTCATGACGGTCCTGTAGAGGAAGATTTTGACACGCATTATTTTCTCACCATCCAGATTCATTCTGAAGACCTCATTCAGCCTTTGAATGTCTCAGCATTCCCCATTAGTGCAAAAGACATGAGATCAGACACTCAGGCTGCTGTCCCTCTCAGAGTTTACAGCCCTTATAAAAGTCGTATTTCAGAGATCAGAACAAACAGAAAAAAACAAGTACAAAATGAATGTGTGGTGGTCCTGAGGAAGCTATTTCTATGCTCTTTGCTACTGTAAGACCCAGAAAGCAAGTAGAGTTCACAGCGTCTGTGAATGGGATACTTCTACACTCGTAGCTGCTGTAATCCCCACAGAGACAGAAAGAGATTATATTACAAAGGGCAATGAACTGCTGTAGTAATTGCTATTACAAACTCAACAGAGAGGACAGAGTGCATAATTCTGATGAACCAGTGCCCTGTGGAAGTCATACCCTTAATTCTGATATTATTTAGTAAATGTTCATTACATCCAAGTGATAAAAATCTCTTTCAATGCAAATCATAGAATCCTAGCAAATATTTAAGACCTTAAATATATAGTCTTTGGCCTTTTTTCCATAAAACACATTTCCATATAAGTTAAACAACATTTTTTCAAAATTCAGTGTCAGTTTGCTCTTTTTTTTATGCCCCATGGTCCAAACTTTATATCCTGTTTATATTCTGCTGCAGTAAAAGACATCACCTACCCTAAACACTGATGACTAGAGAGTTGCACATTCACAATATTACTGGCCGTTAAGAGACCCAAGTGGGACCCCAAAGACAAGTCTTGGTATGCAAGTAATGAAGGTGATAATAGTTTTCAAATATAATCTCTTTAAATGGAGAAACCAACGTGTCATTATCCAGGCAATAAACTTTGTCCTTACTCATCAACAGCATTCCTCAAAATGAATTCTGCATTTACTCTTATTCTGTCACTGCAGCTGCCAGCAGCATTAGCAAGACCTATGGCCTGTGATCCACCCTTCAAAGTCTTCTCCAACAATAAAATATTACTGCAGTGTATTCTTTTCAGCTTATATACCTAAGAATCACCAGGAGTAGTATAGATAACATGAACATCAGAAAGAGAAGTAAACACAATCATGATAGGAAGAATGAATAATAACCCTAAGTAATTTCAAATAACTCCTCACATGATTTACAAATAGTTGTCTTGATTTACTTCTGTGCTGTCCATATACATATATGTATCTGTACACACAGAAACTGATGGAGTTTGGAAGCATTTATACACAATGTGGATTCCTCCCAGTCCAGCATGTATTTTTGTGCTATTGTGACATTAGCAGTGACAGTTCCTTCGTGTAAAAGTCAGATGTGCCCACCCTATTGCTGACTCAAGAGCACATGGAGTAAATTAACTAGAACCCTAAAAAGCGCTGTGAATGAGAGACAATGAAGATGTTCTGTGAGCATCTGAGCCTCCAATTAAAGACCTCAAACCTATTTCAGGTGCCCAGGTGAAAGTTTTTCCATCATCAGAACCTTTAAAAAATGACCATTTGACATAATCCACTTGGTTTCATTTAACGTGATGAATATTTAACTCTATCTGGCACTTCAGAGTGGAGCTATGGTCCATCTTAAGCATTATAAAAAGATCTAAGACAACAGCTGTTAGACTTACTGCTTTTCTTATCAGGCTGCCTTATTGCTAACTGACATCAGAATTTCTTACAGGTCAGATCTGGTAAACAAGCATTCCATCATTTCCAATACACTGATATTGGAACTGTAATTTTGTATAGCAAACCCGCATTTCTCTGTCTCTAGGCATACACAAAATACAGTTTCTTCTGGTTAGATTATAGGAACAGATGTACTGCATCAGACCTAAAGTCTTATTTAGTACAGCACCCTGTAGGCAACATCACAAGGTTAAGGGAAGAGTAAACAACACAGAAACGTTGAGTTATTTTGCACATACAGGCATCAACCAACTGGATCATGACTTCCTAAGCCAGGGGCTGTTATATGTGTATACATATATATATATATATAACTATATACATACAAACACACACTGCATTTAAAAGCTACAAAAAGTAAGCTCTGGACTTATTTTGTCTGAACACTTTGATAACATTTATTGGTTTAGGTCCACTAATTTCAATAAAGATGCATTCAAAGAGGTAAACATGTATAACCTTTTCTTTATTAAAATCACATCCACCCAAATCTTGCTATCAGTTCATTTTTCTTAGGTGACATGGTAAACAGCTATTCATTCTTTGCCTTCTTCACTCCACTCTGGAGTCTACACATATCTCTGATAAAAAAACCCCTGAATAACAGAAGAAAACCTACATATACTGATTCACAAGGAAGAAAAAGAAATTTAAAACAACAACAAAAAACCCAGTTAAAAAATTCTCTTTAGTCTAGCCAGCTTGCTCCCCATACAGTATCTTCAGAAGAAAGACTGCATATTTATTTTTCATAGAATCATTTGAAGACATTCAGTTGTGGGAGGGGGATCTGGGTCTAGGACAAGTTGTAC